>JAQGCH010000094.1:0-34472 GCA_034699485.1 Nanhermannia elegantula
TAACGTAATTAGTGTTAAGCTTTCTATAATTTGTTTGCAATAGTTATGTTATTATTTTCTATAAATAAATAAATAAATGACCCGAATATTGAATTCATATAAATGTATACATAATTATAATTATATTTTCATTTAATTATCAATTATTTTGCATTAATTTAATTGCAATTTATTTGACTATTAAAGTGGTGAATGACTTGATTTCATGTGAAATCTCAATAAAATTTAATTTTATAGAAATTTATAAATAATTAAAAATGGATACAAATCGCGAGAACTTTAATAATAATTTCAATATAAATACAAATAATTCAAACTTTGGAATGTCTTCAGTGAATGGCTCAGGTATTGGATCAGGTGTTGGGTCAGGTGTAGCGCCACCACTGCCTCCGCGTCCAAACCGATTACCAAATAATAGTAATTATCGTTTTGGTAATAATTATGGTAATAATGGTTATGGTTTTGGTTCACAAATTGGTAACTATTCGTCGATGTATTGCAACCCATTCAATGGTTTCGGTTCTTATGGTTCTTACGGTTCTTATGGTATGAATCGTTATAACAATTACGGAAATAATAGTTATTACGGAACGAATTCAAATGAAAACGATTTCGTTCGCGTCGCAGAAGAGAGTTCTCGTCAGGCATTTCAGTCCATTGAGTCTATAGTGCAGGCATTCGGCTCGGTATCGATGATGTTAGAGTCCACCTATTATGCGGTCCACAGTTCTTTCCGGGCAGTGATAGGAGTTGCCGACCATTTCTCGCGACTCCGCAACCATTTGGCGCAAATACTGTCAACACTGGCTCTCATCAGGACATTCAAATGGATTATTAGACGTTTACTTCATTTGATTGGTTTTCACAGATATAATGGTATTAATGAGAGGGAAGAGAACGCCTGGACTCAGGCCTCGACTTCCAATCCTATTGCATCACATCTGACACCAGACGGAACTTTTGACTCATTGAAAGCCGATGACCCCTCAGACCTGTGTTCCCGTGGACTCTCTTCGTGGCCTATAATTATATTTTTTGGTGTAGTTTTGGGTACGCCTTGGCTTATATGGAGATTATTGTCATCTATTACTGGAAATGATAGAACCGGTAATATATTTAAGAAGTCTATTATTTATATAGAAATTGATTAGTTTTAACTCAAGTTTTACTATTTATCATATTATTTATTCAAATAAAATAATATTTAATTTGGTAATTGAAGAGAAGCTTCGTTTGAATGCATTAAAAAATGATTGACTGTTAGTAAAGGTAGAAATATGTTTAAAATACAACCTTTTAATACTGAATATAATTAATAGTTGATCCCACCTATAATTAGAATCTATTGAAAACTCAAATCATTGGGTTTTCCATATTTACTATTAGTTATGATTTTCTAACTCTTAATTAAAATCATAAGAAAGTAATAAATTTGGGAAAACCAATGATTTAATTTGTGAACAACTATTCATTAATGTACTATAATTTTTAGGAAAGACCATAAAATCAATTGTATACTTGATATACAGTTTTGGATATATTTTATAATTAAATTTCAATATTGAGTGGTTTTGTTTTTAATAGATTTGCTCATATAGTGAATGAGTAATAAGTTTGAACTCATGTGAATCAGATGTTAATCAATAAGACTTTTTATGTCAATTTTTTCTTAATTAAATTTTTGAAATTAATTTTTTCTTAATTAAATTTTTGAAATTAATTTTTAATCATTTTCTTAATAGCTTCGGATAAATGGATGAGCGGTGAAGGCGAACACTATGAAGCCGTAGCTCTCTATGACTTTCAAACTGATAGCTCACGAGAACTTCCTTTCTCTGTTGGTCAACACATTATTGTTGCGCCGCGTGGTATATCACTTATTTCATTGTATTCTAAATATAAAACTTTGTCATAAATGTTTGCTTTAATTATTATTTGGTAATAAAGTCATCAATTGTTAACATTTCATTTTAACTCTAACTTTAAAATATCGAATTTATTGACTATCTATCAGTTTAATACTTTTCTAATAAATTCAAAATAGAATATCTTTACAAATAAAATTATCTTTTTGTGTAATAGATTTTCAACCGAGAGTCAGAGGTTGGCTTTTGGCTTCGATTGATGGTAAAAAAGTGGGACTCATTCCAGCCAACTATGTTCGCATTCTGGGCAGTCGTAGCGCTAAAAATAATTCACCGAATAATTAAGATTATGATTCAATTATAAATATTGATTATAAATGTTTTTTGTATTAATAAATAAATTATGTTAATTAAAAATCTCAAATAATTTTTATAACTAGGGAAATTGTAAATTGTTTGATAAGAGTTTTCTAATTAAAATATATGTTTTCCTTCATTTTTTGTGTAAGTTTTAAAAGTTCTCTTCCGTCTCCTATTAATTATTTTAAAATTTAGACCTTTTATTGTATTATTCAATAGAAAGTTTATAAATTGATTCTGAAATTTAATCATTACTCTAATTGTAAAATATTGTTTTAAAATCATTGCTTTCATATGAAATTAAGAAATAATATTATAGGAATGGATGAGACTTATGATAATTTTTTTAAAGATGTGTTTCCGTTAATTGACCTCAACTGCCAAAAGGCTATTATCAGACTCTATATAAATTAGTGCTACTCATAAGGTGACCCACGAGTTAAGTCCAGCCTTTCATGTGAAAACTTTTACCTTCAAAATGTTTGGTAAACATAAGTTAATTATGACTAAACATAAAACATACAAACCTTTACTTTCGTTTCCTAATAATAGGCGATAATAATGTTCTAATAATTTAGTTTTTTGCCCGAAGAACTCTAAGAGCTGACATGTTTTGCGATTTGTGGCCAATTTCGGCCCATCTGTGAGAGCTTCTGATATAAATAAAAACATTTTGAAACTAATATTTCGGGTTTATTGTATTGTATGTTAAATTGCATACAAAGTTAAGTTTTTGGCCAAACAAAAACACATTCCAATCATTTTTTAAATAGTTCCGATAACATTTACCAGAAGTTAAAAATTTCATCAGTTTTACTTAAAGAATCACCTGCTCCACAGTCTGGCAATAAAGACAATGCGACTACTACTCCAAAAATTGTTACCTGCATTTTATGGTTTATTTATAAAAATTGTGATCAAAACTATTATTATTTAGAGGTAGAAATGAATTAAAACCAATAATTTCAGCGCTTTAAAAATGACTATATTGGCAGTTAATCGAAACTATTTTATTTAAACCGATTTTTTAATAAATTAACAAATGAAATGTGTAATAATTGTTTTAGTAAAAACATATATTGTATAATCTCAAATCATGCAAATGTTGAATATTTAGTATTTCTATAAAACTTCTAATTTAATTATCAAAGTTCATATATTTTATTTTGAAAGATGTTTTCGAATGTGAAATCTATCTTTAATACTCTTTGAACTAAATTCTGGTCTCAAATGACCTCAACTGACTTATTGTTAAAATCAAGCTCTTCATAAGTTTGAGACACCAAAATGCAACCTATTTTTAACTTTGTCTAACTATAGGTTAATTACTATCTAAGAGTGAATTTTCAACCTAGTTAATAGAGGTATAAGATGAGTTTTAAATTAAATATTTCCTAAAAATCAGCTCAATTTTAGTGGAGACTGGCGCAATGCGTTATGACTTCGACTCTTGATCGAAGGGTGGTAAGTTCAAACCCCAGGTGCTGCTGTTTTCTCTGCAATATACCGGTCACATATTCAGTATTTTTAACATTCCTATGGCCCGACGCGTTTGCCCACTGCTGACACGGGGTTATCCCTGTAAAATCTCACTGATTTTCAACATGGGCTTCAGTGAGATCTTCTCTCATTAGGGAGTTGACTGAATTTTTTTTATTTCAATTGTGTAAATACACGTTAAACTCTATGTAAAATACTGATACTGTAGTTAGTAGCTTTGAACGCCTTGAATATATTCGAGAGTTTTTTCATTTATAATATTCAAAATTGTTTTGAATTCAAAAATACTTTGAATAAAAAATCAAATTTTTGGTATTCATTACATTATCAAAATTTGAAATCATTTTGCTCTGCAAATTTTTTCAAGAATTAAGTGAATATAATTTAATATTTTTTTATTGACTTTTAATTAACAAATTTATACTTTATTATTGAATATAAAACAAGTAAAAAACTGATTTAAGAAACTTAAATATTAGAAAAGATATTTATATATTAGAGTAAGTTTTGAGCTAACTCTTAAGTAATGATGAAAAACTTCTACTCCCACTGTTTTCATAAATTTAATCCAAATTCCATCCCACACACATTTTGGAATCCCATCTTCTGAGTTTGTGAATGATATTTTCATCACTATTCGCAAGTTATGATTATGAAGTTTATAATAATTAAATAGAAGATTCATATAAAAGATTCTAAAGACAAAATTTAAATCCTTTTATTCCATGAGAACAGTTAATCAAAATAACTGGTTTCTCATAGCATGTGTCCATTATTAAGTGGATGTTAAAGGCTTTCAGTAACTTTCGACACTTTTTCATTTTGTGTCATTCCGTTGTCGTTGGAATTAATAGATTTTCTTCTGCCATAAATTATAGTGAACCCAAACTTGTATTCGAGTTTTTCAATTTAAGCTTTCAATTGCATTGTAAGTCAATTTAATTTTGTTAAAATTTCAAAATTAGCTTTAGGTTAAAGAAAATAAATGTTTTAATAGCATGAAAACTTTTCACATTCACGCATATTTTTTCTCAATTAATACTAATTTAAAAAATTTTCCACGACTTTCTCAGGTCATAAATTTTGAAGTTAATAATTAATGAATGAAATCCATCCACCAATAAAAACAGTGAATTCATGATTGAGTTGAGGGGAACAGAATTTCGACTCTCGGTTTACCGAACATTACTCTCCAAGTTATGCTTTAATTTTGTAAGATTTTCAAATGAATCAATCTTTTGCACTCTAAGTGCTGTATTCTCTGCCTGTCTATCGAAGCTACCCGTATAACCAGTGAAATACAGGCCTTAAAAGTCTTAAATATAGTGACAGCTCCAGAGCTACCCAAATTCAAATTTAGTGGATTATAGGTATAATTTTTTAATAATAGAATATTTCTTTGTGTATATTTTAACTTCTAAATTTATTAAATATCGATATATTGTTATATTTTTCCATTATTTGAACAAACCCTTCACATTTTACACTTGTAGTTGAGAATCTTCAACAAAATTAGGAAATTTTCACTTCAGATAAATAAAAATCATACGTTATTTTTAAGAATTTAATTTTTTAATCATATTTAAATAACAGTGATTTCATTTTATTTCTAATAAGTTATATAATTATAGTATAGTACTATATTTGATCAGTACGTACGTAAAATTTAAAGAAACATGTTTTTCCCTTTATTTCAAATAATGTGCAATTATTGTAAAAACCTATCCATACCATAAAATAAGCTTTAAAATGAGTAAAATTTAATTTATATCTTTTGCTTTAATACATTTTCACAGAAGAGATAAAAATTTTAATTTAATAAAGTAATGTCAACAAATAGAAATCATAAAAAAGTTAACACGAATTCATTAATATAAGAGAATGAGATCATTCCGTATCAATTATGGTTCTGAGTATTTAGTTCTAAAACATTTTTGCCAGAAATTCGGATTTTTATTAATTTGGAGAAAATTAAGTTTTAATTAATTTTTTATGAAAGAATCAATTGAAACATTGGAAGAAACACTTGTATTTGAGTCGTTATTAAGTTTTTACTTCTTTTCGCAATGTCTGTCACATTAGGAATCCTTATAGTTGTCCATTAGGAAGACAAATGGGTTCATCTATCATAAAAATAACAGTTTTACTCCTTTTATGCTAATTAAATGAAACAAATTTAATGTTAAATTCTCCAGTAATCAAGTTTTGTAATTTCTGTTTTAATACCAAAAGTTTTTATGACTTCAAAGACTTCGCAAAATGCATATTCAAAAGTACTATTTTTACCAAATTTGTCAATTCCAAGGACAACCAGCGATTCTGGAAGGTCTGGTAACTTGGAATTCACTTTCACTTAAGGAAATGTTTGTTTTTATTTATAATTCTGAGAAACGTTATCAATATATAGAAAATCTTGGAGAAAGTGATAAAAACATAAAACTTAATTAAAATATATATTATTTCAATAAATTATAATTAACTCATTTATGATTAGATAATCTATTGATGATTAAATATTTTTTAAATCCATTCAATAATATGGATATTTTATAACTCACTTTATTTAATTTAAATTTTTAAATTTTTAATAGTTATAAATGTAAAAAAGGGGATCTTAAACGATAGTTTAGAGCAAAAGTTGTCAAACTTGAGCCTATGTTCTTTTAAGGACCATTGTACAGGGAATGTATGCAAAAATGAAGATCATTCTCTATAAGTAGTTGAATACAAAGAAATTTAAAAGTTTAGAACCAATGGTTTAGAGAAGAAGAGAAAAATTAGATTATTGATAAAGTCAATCATATGCTCTGATTATAAGACATAAAACATTCGCCTACATAATAAAAGGAACAGTACATTGGTGTTCATAACTTATAAATCTTAAAATCGCTTTAACTTATAAACAGAGATCACTTTGTGAGAAAGTGCGAAATTGGTTTTTAAATTTCATTTTCCAAAAAACGATATTTCATTAATAAAAAAACCTGTGATTTAGGAGTTAATTGATGTGTTTTAAATGTGAAGCTTTTCTTTAAGTTCTATAGTTAGTCTCGAGTAAAGTGCATTTAATTTATCATATTAGCCACGAAAGAGTATCAATTCATGAATAAAAATATATTCATTACTTTTTAAATTATTCAGTATTACCCTCGAGTCAAATAGCATACTATTATTTAATTGCTTTACAGCCAACTCCAGTAAAATAGCATTAATTATATCTATTTCTCGAAATAACTATTATGTTCTCGAAATTTTTTTCAAAGAAATCAATTTTTGTTTAGCAAAAATCTTCAGTAATACAATATTTACCGTAACTTTTATTTTAGTCATAAAAACTTATTATAGATTCAAATTACTTTCCATTACTTAATCCTTGATATTTGATTTAAGACAACTTTTAAGTACTGTAACCAAAAGCTTAAGTAAGTTTTTTTGAATAAATTTTTCAAATCTCATTCATATATTCTGTACAATATTGTACAGTACTATCACTTACTAATTCAACATTTGATATAAAAGTTAATAAATTGAAGACTTTATATATTATGTTAAACATAATTCTGAGAATGAATTATTGCATTTGTATCTTAATCTTAATTCCAAACGACTAATGAATGATTGATGATTCTGTACGCATATTTAAAGTAGAATTCACTGAACTTAAGAGCTTCCGAGGCTATAAAACCTAATAATCATAAAAACTAATTCTTAAGTATTACTTTTCTTTGAAGTCAATACAAAGATTTTCAATTTTCTAATACTTAAGTCAAATCATTCAAATTCTCTGTTTTCTGTAGTCTATGTTCTTATGTTTTCTTGAGTTCATTTAAATTACAAGCAAACAGATAGTCATTCTCTTTATAGTCTACAATTTTCATTCTTTTTTAACTAAACTAACATTTTAATGGTTTCTGCATATATTTGAAGTTAATGGGCATACTATGGGAATGTGGTTAGAGTTAGTGATAGAGGTGAGGGTTCACAACAGTAGTGGACACAATTTAATACTTAAATTACTAAATTCTAAAAAATTATTAAAGAAGAAAAGAACACAGATTTGCTCTAAAAAAGGATTTATTTTACACTTTTGAATATTCAGAATAGATTTGATTAGATGTATAACCAAATAATCTCATAATTTGTTTTTTCTTTAATAAAATTATTATTTTAAATAAGAACAAAACAGACAATCGATAACCACTCGTTTGCATTTCATATGAAGCAAGTGATTCAATATTAATAAAGGCTTTCTAAGAAACAAGTGTTTATGGACACTATTTTTAAAGTTGTCATTTGGTGATCGAAATCAGACCGAACCCGTCTTAAAGACTCTTCAAAAGTTGACATAGTTGTTGAAGTGACTAAAGACTGTTTTTCGGAAAGATATTTTGATGCAACATAAATAAGATTATCATTTAATCATATAATTCCTTAGTTATAAGTGGAACAGTCATGTAATACTTGTCTTAATTATATATTTTATTATTGCCTTTTGATAACTAATAGTTTTTAACAGTACAGCACTAATTGGTTTTAATTCAACTGTTCAACTGTCTTAGTTTTGTATTAATTTCACTATAATTAGTCACTTTATTAAATTAATCAATTTTGTGATTAATATAACAGAACCATAAGTTCTAATCATATTTTTGAAAATTTTGGTCATAATTTGCAGAATAGAATGTTATGATGAAGTACTAACTTTAGTAAATGTAAAAATTAAAGTGAAGATGTAATTAATTCGAGAACATTAGGAACTACAAAGAGTGCATAGATTTGATAGACTTCATAAACTGTAGTTAGACTGACATTCACTGATACAGCACATTCATCATCTCAAATGCATCTCTTTTGACAATCAGGCAGAACAAGTTCGTAACTTTTCTCTCACCTAAAACTCAAAGTGGAGTCCCCTATAATTTAATGTACAGAACGATTAGTTTTCCGTACATTGAATTATTGAAAAGAAGATGAGATTTAATGTGACTGTTCAGTGTTTTATTTTTGTTCTTAGCTGAAGAAGTAGTAGTACTAGTGATGGAAAAGTTATATAAGGCCGCGACACACATAAACAATCGGCATATTGCGGTATGAGCATCAAGTTTGCTAACTATTGGCTCACCTCCCACTTCACCTTGTAATCACAATAAATTGTGTGCATCTTCACGGTTGTAGGATTCGTCTTTCGATAACATGAACGCTTCTCTTTTTCGCAGATGTAATGGGCCTTTGAGTTGTGTGCAAGCAATAAACTAATAAGTGTTTTTGGCCGTATAAAACCGGACTGGTATCTAAAGGGTATAATTTGGAGCCAGATATGCATGAGTTAATAGTCAGAGACAAAAAATACTCAACATATTAGCGAAATGGCTATCCATCGGATTTAAAGGTTCGGATCGCTATTAAAGTTTTTACTGATGCCGACAATGGCGTCTCGAAATTCGCAATTAACTTTACCAATTGATAGACCAAGTCGTATATCTCATCGCTTCAAACATTCCAACAATACATGATTATCTTCAAAACTAATGGAGTAAAAGTTCACACGCTCTCAACACTACTGTACTGCGTTTTTATAATAATTTTTATAAATATACGTTTAAAAAATAACTTTCATTACTATTTCATACAAATTAAAACAAAACTTCAATCCTCTAAAATATTTTTATGTATTTTTATGATCATATTTACAGAATTAAAGAAATGCAGTTTCTATTTATATCTTATCCATAATAAAATTTTTAAGATTTAAAATATTTTTTAAACCATTTAAATTAAGTCATCAAAGAATATGAGATGAAATGGTTAGAGTTGAAGAGAGTTGTCATAACTTATTTGAAAAGACATTCGGAATAACACGATTAAACTATTCCATTGTATTTATATTTACAATACTGATATATAGCAGAGTACAGCATGTGGAACAAACTTTGCTGCTGAGCTTTAATGTAATTTCCGGTACATTGGTATGTCAAGGAACCGGGACGCAGAGGTCAATTCTGGTACTGTCCCGGAATGTTGGCAAGGTATATAATATACACAAGTCAATATAATTGGTACTCAATAAAAGTGCTGAAACCAGGAGTGCACTGGGTAACTATGGATTTAAATGAGATCTTTTCAGAAATTTCCATTTTCTAAGCGTAGTTTAAAAACTGGCAGCTTTTTTAGCACTATTTTTATTATTATCAATCAATATTCTCTAGAAATATTTCACTTTAATAAAAAAACATTAAAAATCAAGTTTGATTGTTATTGTTTATAACTGTATATTAAAGCATAAACCTATACTACAAACTTAATTTTAATCTTTAAAGTGAGATCAAAGACATTTTTTCGAATTTCCCATAAAAAAGGGGACCATAGTTTTTCAGTTTTTGTTTGTCTCAGAGAGAATTCTAACCTCCCCGAAATCATTTGTGCATATTTGGCTTGAGCAAAAACTTAGACTACGGGTTAATTTATCTAATCCCTGTTTTAATGTCTCCTATAGCAAAATTAACTCCATTTACATTTAAAACAACACTAATTTTAATTAAATTTATTTAAAAAATAGTCCACAAATATTTGAATGAAAATGAATATTTTAATAAAAAACTGATATAAACAATAAATTCCATAATTATTCTTAATGTATGTATAATTCAATGAGTATAGATCTGATTAACAATACTCTGCTTTGTCTAAAAATTGAAAGCTAGAAATTGGGTTTAAAGAGTTGGCTTCTAGTCTTAGCTGAGTTTTTTAGTCTCTCAAAGGTTCAGTGTTTTTTCTGAAAGTCATTTAACCTTTAGACTCAAATAAACAGGGATTCGTTAGAATAATCGCAGTTTCGATTGATTGCTCTGCTCCTAAACTAAAGTATTTCAAAGATAACCTCCCAATTGAGAAGTTTAAGCACAATCAAAGTTCTGAGTTTGTTCTGTGATTAACTTAAGTTTTGTAATTATATAACTGTAAGTTAAATAAGAAATATATTTATTATATACTAATACTAAATACAAAATATATAATACTTAAATTAAAATATAAAAAATAGAACAGTGAACGCTATTTACTTTTATATTTACGAATAATTCATACAAAAACCATTTCTACCCTTTGATTAATCTAAAATTTATCTAATTTTAGATAGACTTCAGCTAAATAATGAACAATTTACAGTTGAGAAGTAAAACAATATTAAGCTTTCTATTTAAAAACTTATTTAATTTAATTTAATAATTTAATATATTCTGTATATTAAGTATTTTGTTTGAAATCATTTTTTTTAAATTAATAAAAGCTCAAACTCTAAAATCACTTCTTTGTACTGTACAGTACTTATGTGTATAATACTTACGCAAAACGTGTGTAATTTATTTAATCTTAAGTTCTAAACTCGTAAGTTTTTCTCGTTTATTATTCATTGTTTGATTGTTTGTTATCTATATTTTTTATTTGCAAGTAAATTGTTTAAACTTTTTTTTTATTAATTTTAAAAATGATTTTGTCGATGTGATTACGGTTAAGCAAAATTTTTCCTTCTATTTATGCAAAACCCTAACTTTTTGTGTTATAATTTTAAGAATATTTTTATTAAGAATTTTAATATAAATAAGAATTTTAGATTCCATAGAACCATATAAATGTTTTAACTCTGAGAGCACATCTCCAACGATCGATTCTCTAACACTGATTTTTTATATCCCTTCTTTAAATTCCCTGTTTTATTATCCTTTCACAAACTTTTCCCACTCAACTTTAGTCAAATTTAAATTAACAACTCATGAATAGTGAAGTGTGCAATTGAAACATAATTTTTTAGAATTCAAATTAATATGAACCTTGTACTTTTCAAATTATTGAAATTTTTGTTTTTTATGAAATGAAAATGAAAAAAGTTTGCTATAGGGGTATCAAAACAGGGAATTAGAGCTAATATTACAAATAAGTGGTTGGAGGTGCTGCCTTTAACTCTATTCCAATATTAATTTAATTACGAGTCATTATCTACTTTTTAATTAAAGACAACTTAAGATTAGAATTTGGTAATAAACACAAATCAAATTGCAATAAAAAACAATTTTTGTATTGATAAATAAAAATGCCTAAAATTTTTAATAGCTGTTACATATTTATTGAAAAAAAAATTTAAATTGAAAATAATTTATGTACGCAATTCTGGTGTAGTTTAATTAGATTTCAAAGTTTATGGCAAAATATCGAGAACCCTAAAGCGCTCAAACGCTTGATCAAAGATAAATACTATAAAATACTAGCTCTAAGATAACGAAAATTGAAATCTTGTTAACAAACATCTATAATATTAATCAAACCACTAAATAGAGTGAAATGTGACAAAAAAGCCCAACGGGTAATATAAAATTCGTGATTATAAGTTAATTTCATTGCCATTATTCATTTGCTGATAATAAAATGTCAAACACATCGATACGCATGATTCTCTCCAATTTATTACCCTGTAGTTTGTTTTGCGATATGCTGTCATTTAATAGTAAAAGTTAGAAATATAGAGTCATGAGTTAGCTGTTCAGTAAAAACAGTGTTTACTACAGTTTACTGCAATAGAGTTAACAACTCGCTAACTGTACTCAACAACTTGAACACTTATGCTAATCATAATACATATTTGGTTATAATATTAATATGTTTGCGAACAATGCTTACAACCTTTTTGCATCGTATTATACTTTAGATCAATTGATCAAAATCAACATAAATGGTCAAATTCAAAGTTCAAGTAGAAATAGTAATCTAATATCAGTTACCTTTTGTTACCTATTTTTTATACTCAAATTGCTGTTCGCTGGGGGTTTGCAATCACTATATCTATAATCTCTTTTGTTATAAACATATCAATATTTTTTTAATCTCAAGATGACATTTATTATTGATCTAAATTAGTCTGTTTAGAGTCTATTCTATGTGTTTTACAAACAACAAATATCTCAATTGGTGTAAACATTGTATTTAAAAGTTTAAAAAACTATTCAATAAACATAATATTTTTAAAAAAGTTTCTATTTGTCAATAAAAAAAATCAAATATAAGTGCAGTTTATCGATAGATTTATCTTATTTTTATTAATCCCCAATATTAGGCGTATGTCTTAATTCAATATTTGGTTTGATATCTTAACTTTATTAATATTAAGTGCAATCATACTTTTATTAATTCAAATTGAAGTCAGACATGAGTTTAGTTGTGCTAAAACTATTACAGATTACAGTAGAGCAGAACTTATCAAATCTTTTTTATCAACTTCGAGTGTAGAGCACTTATTAATATAGAATCAAAAACTGATTTGAGCTCTAACTATCATTGAATAGCAGTTACAATAAACAAAATACTAATTATTATATTTAAGAACATATTTTATAAAATATAAATACATTCGATAGTCTTATACAACAAAAAGGCACACTCAAAATGAAGTGCTTACACAATAAGGACATGTTTCAGAATCTTGGTATAAAACAATTTGATATTATCGTTATGTAAACATTTAATTGTTCTCATATTATGATACGATATATCATATTATATTAATATATATAATATATATATTAAATAAAGCAAAGCGTTGAAGTCTCGATCTCTGAGGGGGAACTGATTTGAGCAGCAAATCAAATAATTTTATTTGTCTCACTGTATCTTTCAGTGATCGCAAGGATTAGACATTTCTAGTCCAAAAAATTCCCAGAGAGTAATACATAATTACGGCTGTCATCAATTCTATTTAATTATTTTCTTCTTAATTATCTTACAAATAAGTGTGCATCAGTTGCGTGTGTTATGAGCTAATTGATGTCCTTAACGCGATAATTGATTAGAAAATTACACATTCTGTTAATCGTGTGAATACTGAAACACTTTTCCACTGGTTTGCTCGCAAAAGTTGCTGCTCAATGATATTCATTGCACTATTAAAGACCGTAAGACTATAGAAACTATGAGGCCGTATAACCGTTAGGTCATTGGGAGAATTCTTCAATCTTTCATTTCACACAATTACCTTCTATTAGATTTCTTCTTTAGATGAGGTTTTCATTCTATGGAGAGAAAGGCGTTTTCAAGAACAGCATTGCTATCACGCATCTCAGCTACAGCTCTGAAACTAGTACAGGAAGTTTTGGCTACAAGTCATGAAATCTTTAGTATAGATTTATTTACTTGCATGAAAAAAATATTGCTTATCGCGAGACTATATATTTAATATTACGTAAATTTTTGTGAAAATATACTCTTTCATATCAAAAAAAATCGCCAGCCATTCAAATTTGTCTAAAACAAACTTTTGGCCTAATTCTCTGCTCAGCAAAGATTTTCATATATATTAAAATCTTAGAAATTTCGATATGCATTACAACAATTAAAATAATAGTATTTCGTGTGAATTACTGTATAATCTTTTTAAACCACACTTTGCCAAGGGGTGGGTCATACAGTATTGTGCCTTTTGTATAAACTCGCGCTTTTCCTTACAATTATAAAACTTTTTATGATATTAAAGCGCGAGTTTTCATAGGAATCACATCACTCTGATTCACCCCTTGGCAAACACTGTTTTAAACAAATTTAAAGTTTTATGAATAGAATTCCTTGCATTTGCATTATATTTAAATTATTAATACGTTTTTACTCTCTTCATTCATTACAAAAAATAAAACCGCTTTTCTTTAAAACAAGTATTTATCCGATGTCAGAAAGCTATGCGTTAAATAATGATTAATTATTTATAGCTTGTGCTGCATTTCTATATTTTTGTGAAGTGAAAACATTAAACTTTTAAGTTCAGCATTCGCTATACAGAAGAGAAATGATACCCCATGTCTATTATAATGTATGATAGAATTTCTAATGCATTCCAATTATGTGAAGACTTATTTAGAGCATATTTAGATATATTTGTTGATATATTGCATACAATTTGAATACCTGTACACAATTGAGTTGAAAGATGTATTTGATGTGATTTTATTGCACACGCAAAAGCATTCAACTTATTTAATTGTTAAGCTATCACTTAATTTGGTCTAATGTTGGTCTTCCTGCTAGTAGTGAAGCGTTACTATTCTTGAAATTCATATAACATAATGAAAGATATAGTGAAAACCTGTTAGACTGAGAGGTAGCTGCAGCAACACATTGTTAATCAGTACAGTAATTATTCTTCTCAGTCTTACATATTGATAGATGAGCGTAAAACTTATTTTTGAAACTTACCTTTTCCTATGCAGCACTTGAATGATTTGGATACAGTGCTATTGCATACATACAGTGTTATTGCATGAAGTGGTGATCTTAGGGACCATTTTTCGTAAAATGTTGAAACATCAAGTAATAGTTTATCATCCATTCTGTTGATCTCATCCATTCTCAGGCTCTCAAAATTATATCTGCACTCAACCTGGTTTTATTAAAACCGGAATCTTGATTGGCTGTGATATTCTTCTGTAGGCGGTTGTTGTTTGGAAAAATGTTGTATGCCTTCATTGTCTTGCGGAAACTTTTGTTCAGAATGTTTCCTAACCTTTTAATGTTATAGTAGCTGTTATAGCGCTACTACTACTGCAAGTGTACTGTACCAACATTAATTGACAAACTTTTTCTCGCAGATTCTAAATTCCATTATTTTTTCTGTGCTTTAAAAACAAACCAATATTTTTAGTATTCAACACATTCAACATTTAACGGTATTCATCTGTGAAACTGAATCTTTTTATGGACTTTTGCTTAGTTTAAGTGTAGTACCGACTAAGTAAAGCCTGAGGCGAAACCTCTTGTGGTGTTGGGAAGTTTTGGCTTCTTGCCAGTGTATACGAACATATATTTGACAGCAGACTTGGTCTTCCATCAGTTGATATGTTGAGGCAGTGGTATACCAAACATCAAATACACATTATGCAGCTGTAAAGGTAGTGTAAGGTGCGTGCATTTCACTTGCGTGTTTCAATAACATTGCGGTTGCATTAAGGGTTGACGTGTGTGTGCCTTATATGTGTGAGGGCTCATATTGTGCTCCAGCATTTTCAACTATTACTGGTGTCAAATCAAATTCTAAATTTCTTATAACTACTTTTTCAAAATTTTCTATTTTACATTTATTTATATTAAACGTTTATTTTATCATAAATCAGTATTTTTATCGCACATCAAAACAAATGACTCTAATTATATATCTGTTGTAACTCTTTTAATGTTAATTTGAACGCGTTTTGTATTTTAATTAGTTTATAAGTATTCGAACATTTGCTCTGTTTTTGAAAAGTGAATTCCCTTTGGAAGTGAGAATCAACTGAATAATAAAGTTGTCTTAAATATTGATAAAAACTAATGGCATCTCCAACTTCATACGATTCAATTGCAAACGAATTATCAGCAGTTCATCATTCATCTCCTTATACACACTGTGAACCAAACATAATAAGCCAACTCTCGCCATCGAGAACAACAAGTTTACCGCAGAACAACACAGATCCGGGCACTCCGAACAATGTGTACAACATGTATAATGAAACTTCTGGAAGTCCTGGAACTTCCATAGACTGGTCATACCATCGCGAACAAGAGTTGGGATATCCGTCAGAACACGAGGGCTCGAGTCCAACGATGGCTCTTTACGGCCACCAGAGTATGACCGGAGAAATGGGCATCACTGGAAGCCATGCTCACCCTTTATTAAAACTTGGTGGCAATCAAATGGGAAAAGGAGTCGGTCGTGGGGGCGCCAGCATTCCCGGTCAGATTGGTGTTGAACAACGTATTCGAAGGCCTATGAATGCGTTTATGGTTTGGGCAAAAGCGGAAAGAAAGAGATTAGCGGATGAGAATCCTGACCTGCACAACGCTGATCTCAGCAAAATGTTAGGTATGGTGTTGTTGATGATGCTATTTTAGTTTTAGTCGCGCATTCAATTGGGCGCGTCTCAGGTGTCTTACTTGATATGTTTAAAAGTTAAACTGTAGTACACTTCGCGCAAGAGCTAAAAAGTATTTCCAATTTCCTCAACTTCTTGCGAGTTTAGGTAAATAAAAAGCCATTGAAAGACTATTTTAGCGTAACAGGTGTTTGCTATGAGTATTTTTTCAAATTATTTTTTGCACACTTCGTGACGAAGTTTATGGGGACTGACGTAAAGCGTTTCTTAAAAGTTTTCGCAGAGCTAAGCAGCAGGTGCTAACCTTGCATTGCATAATAAGATCTACTCTACCACTGGCAAGGATATCATGTGAGGCGTCTTAGGCTAAGAAAAAATGAATACAACTAACTGTTGCTTGCATTGTAATGTTTGTGCACAATAACCGGTTAGGAGTCCCTATGCTTGCCTTCTCAGATGATTGCAAACTCACTTCAATCATTTTGTAAGTTACTTCACATTTTAGTGGTCAATATTAAAAGAATCTCAACTAATTCAAGGCCAACAATAGCTAAATCCTTAACTATTGCCGTCAAACTGTTGAATCAGTCCGTAATTATAGATTATGTTTGTGATTGACATCATATAGTTTTCTAAAAAACTACCGGTATTTCAGATCTATTCTACTGATACCTAAAAACAAGTCACTTTCACTAGAAGTGCTCTCTCGCTAACTAATGAGGTCTACAAATAGTGGGCATTGCTTTTAATCAGTAATTGGAGATAAATTGAAAAATTATCGCTTTCGTGGTCTTTCATAATTACCAGCAATTAATTGATTGCTGATAATAAACTAATCCTTATATAATCAATCCATTGTTTCTGCTTTTATTGTTCTCGTATTATCTTTGCTTCAAATTCAGCTATAAATTAATCCCAAATATAAAAACTACATCTTATGACACTGTTCTGCTTATCTTAAGATACCATTTGTTAGACTATTATATTAAATACTAGAATAGAATCTCTGTTCACAGTCTTTACAATCAATTTAAGGTTAATATTAAAATTCCATTTATTTTAGTCACATCTTTCTTCATATTTCTAACTTATCGTTATTCTGTCTTAAATGGGTTAACAATAACTTTTTTGTGACTTTTATAAATTATATGCAATTATTATCAGCTTTTTGATCAAATTAATAAATTAAATCTTTTTTGTGAATCTAAAACATGGAGAAATGATAGCATTCAATTAAAGTTGGAGTCCTATCAAGTCAACTGAATTCAGATTCTAAACTACACTCAAAATGAGTTTTAAGTTCCATCAAAAACACTTATTTGCCTAATGCCTAAGGCCTAAGGCCTATTTGGCCTAATGTAGCTTACATTTGAATAAAATGTTAATTTTGTCCCGATCTGTAGTGTTGTCACAGGTGACAGGGCATCATTTCCGCCTAAACCATACTTTTAAATTATTTGAAACTTTTAAAATCTTGAACCCATGTAAAGCTATCATAGCGTATACATAGTTCAGTATTAGTAATTTACATAATGAATAATTTTTCACTTCAGTCTCACTCATTGATAGATAAATAATAATTTGTTATCTAATTGAAATATTTTGCAACTAATGATTTTGAAAATATATTAATATTTAGAGTACGTTTGACACACACTTTCACTCACTCTCACGTATTAAACTTTTCTATCAATGTCTTATTTATAATAAATAATAAGATATTTTCAATTAAAGAATCGATTTTTTGTTTGGCTTAACTTGAGGTTAAAATCCATGACTTACATAACTAATTATGAGGTCAATAATAACCGACTCTCGACAACTCATTTGCAATAATATATCTATTTTAATGCAAAACTTTAATCTGAATTATTATATATAATTGTTGTAATAAACCTCAAATCTTCGATTAATTTTTTCAAATTACTGTGTAATCTATCATTTTCTCATTGAAAAAATAGTTACAACAGATTTATTGGCATTATATATGATTTATTGTGCAATAGCTATCTTTAAATATATCCAAATAACAAACTTTTTTGATCAATTGATTATTAGATAATAAAATTTATTGAAAATCATAACTAATTCACCAATAATTTTAATTATTTAAAGCTATTGGCCTATAATCTAAATGATTAAAGTTTGTTTATTTATAAATTTAGTTGAAATTTGCAAATCAGTGCAATGAGCTTTTTTACTTTAACATTGAAGTTAGAATAAAATTTTACTTTAAAATACAGAATAAGATATAAGAATAAACTGATGACATTTATTCATTTAGAATAAATTCCTGCAATTGAAAAAGTGTAAAATTTAACTTAACTCAAATTTTGAGACTCTAAACTTGACTATATAAAACTTATTGAATAGAGGAGCCATATACAACTAAAGCAACTTTATCATAACTAAAGCATATATTCGACAATTTGTTAAATTAATTAATTAAATTACTTAATCCAGTCATTTTAGTATCTGTTCGGCAACAAATAAATTAAATATTAATAATAGATTTCATATTTGAAGTCTTTAAGATTAAAAATCAATATTTATAGCTATTATTCAGTAATTTATGTGACACCGCTTAACAGAATTTTTTAACAAAAAATTTATAAAAATGAAAATTATTTAATTATATATATTAAATATATTGCAATAAAGATTAGGGTTTAAAATTTGTAATTTCGCCCTTTATTTGCATTTTAGATTTTTGAGATTTTAATGATTAAATGAGAAACAACTTAATAATTTAAAATAAATTTTGAACACTTTCAGTCCTCTAAGACTGAATGAAACAATTAGTAATTAAATTAATATAATTTTAATTTTAATTTTAATTTGTTGAATAAACAAAAGGCAAATGTCTTAAATTTTGATATCATATATGCTTCCCTTGATTTAAAAATCTATTAACTGCATGAATTAAATAAGACTGAGAACCTATTTCCCAAAGTTTATCACGCTCAGTTTATCACCATTAACTAATTTACATCTAATAGGGTGTAACGAAGTGATCTTTTTGTCATTGAAACTTTTGACTGGAAAGTCCGTGTATTTTACATAATTGTATATCAGAAGTTTTTATGCAGTTGTACTTACATTATAGCATTTTTTTAATTGAATATAAAAACAAAAATTGAAATTTAAAGTCCAAACTATAAGGCATGTCAGTTACATATTTGAAAAGCATTCTTATCAGTAGAACGAGTCAAGTATTGATTCATAAGATAAATAAAAATTTTAAACAATGAGATTTATTAATCAGTTCTAAGTCTCTACCAGTAGGTCTGTTTGGATCTATAGAATATCATGACTGACTTTGGAATGGCAATAAATATAGCATTAAATCTTGTATGAAATACTCTATTGATTAACTTCTAATCATAATTTATCATATTTCAATACAGTAGCACAATATTTGTCAAAAAAAAGTTTTATCTTAAATCTGATACTCATTTTTTCGAATAATATTTTTTACATAAACAAAATAATTTATCATCAATAAGTTTACATTTCATATTTGAGCTAAGAACACAAGAATATTCTTTAAAAACAGATTCATTGTCCAATTAAAAATATATTTGAAGACAGAAGTGTTAAATGAATATTAGAATGAATTAAACATTTAAAAGAAAATATCTGTAAACAAAAAAATCAATAAACGGGATAAGATAGATATGGTCGCATTTAATACTCGATTAATCGGAATGAAGTTTAGATTCTTAACATAAATTTAATGATATGATGTTATTAATAATGTTTTAATGGCAAACGCCCGCTTTATGGGTGCTCACGCTTTATACGAATTACTATACTGTATATTGAATACTAGTACTAGTACTTGGAGTACTCTTGCAAGTTCATTGTTTTGATTTCATTGCACTCTCACAACTTTTAGTTTGAAATAACTATATATTTTGGCCGTTCACGAAAAGCTATACAGCACTGTCTTCTTATTGTTACCACAAGTTTAGGATATTTTTTAACACACCCAAAATGAAAGAAGGGCTAAACCATCGCAAGAGGGTAGTGAACTCATTATTAGTAAGTTTGTCATATCTTATGTCGAACTTTTTTCTCGTTAAAGCCAACCTGTTTTGCTCTATTATTTGAACAATTTTTAGATTTAGTCGAATTTTCACACTTTCTTATGTTACTTAAAATGTAGTTTTCATCATTCAAATCAATCACTTAACTTAACTTTGAATTTTTTGCTTAGAAATAATTTAGTTTTTATCGAAAATTTCAAAATCGTGATCAATCACAATAATAGTGTTAAAAAAGTAATGCATCCATAATGTTATTAGTATATGCATGGATTCTGTTTTCCTCTTATGTACACAACCTTCCAGTTTGTGTTTATCTAAAGCTACCGTAAATAATAACAAGGTAACGAAATTGGAAAGGGTCACAGGTGAAGGAAGACTTTTTTCTCTCTAAATGTCAACCGACAGTTGTTAGGCTTCACTGAGAAAATAAATAAACCAAAAATATGCTGCAAATTATTTATCTCTGATTTGTAACACTTAATATTTTGTGTATTTTATTATTAGGAATATATATTAAGCACATCTTTAGAATAGAATTGAATTCTGTTAACAGTCATTATTTAAGTCATAATGAGTTATAGACTAGAATTTAACACGATATGCATCCTATTTGACTTCTCTAATTGCAGTGTTAAACTCAATATTAGACATAGTGAAGGTGTAGAGCAAGCCATGCATGAGATCCCATCAAAGACATCACAGAAACTGACGTCATATTTATTCTAAGTTTTTATGATCATAGTTGTGATTCGTGTGACAAAATGACTGAACAGTGAAGAATAACTCAAGCGGCAAGAATTTAAGTTTTGTAATACTGTACTGCTTACAAAACTTCTAACATATTCTATGCATTCAGTATTATTTTTGCGATTCTTATCGGTTAACAAAATTTTTTATTTTGACTTAAGTTTTTCAAAAGCTTATATCTTTGTCCCATCAGTTGGAATACAAGTATATTTCTCAGACAGTTCTGTACAGTTCTGTACTTTA
Organism: Nanhermannia elegantula; assembly: GCA_034699485.1. Lineage (NCBI taxonomy): Eukaryota > Metazoa > Arthropoda > Arachnida > Sarcoptiformes > Nanhermanniidae > Nanhermannia > Nanhermannia elegantula. The sequence continues at coordinate 21,649 of JAQGCH010000094.1, forward strand.
ACTAAAATTATTGAATTAGTTAAGCATACAATGCATACAAAGTATACATAAGAAGATTAATTATTTGCAAGATATTCGATGCTAAATGTTTTGTATTTTATGACACTCTTATTTGTAAAAATGTTTACTATTATAAAATTGTCGGTTAGGTTGAGAGCTTTTGTTGTAATAACTGCATGATTACATTGCTTGCAATATGGATGACCTGACTTGACTTGAATTTGTACTTTATTTGCCGCATGCATTTACCACTAGTAAGATGAAAACGTGACTCTGATATGTATCACTTATCAAAAGAGCAATTTACAAAAAAGTTGGGCTGATTGTGTTGATTCGTTTCAAGATCCTAATAATTTGGGAAAAACGCTAAACGTGAACAAATTAACTTTTTTCACTTTACTTCTTTTGATCTGTGAATATCAAGTGTTAATTATCAAGTACTCAATGACAGATTTATCACATTTTGAGTTACATTCAAATCATTAAATGTTTTAGCTGTATATCAAAATGTTTTGCTGAACTTTATTGATATGCTTTAATGTCCATCAGTTGTCCCTCTCATCTCTGTTTTCTTTCCTTACTTCTCACTCATTCACTCTCTTAAATCTAAAGATTAACTAAAAAGAGGTTATTCGGCTGGAGCAGAACAGAGCACAGCAAATCTGCAGCGGAAAAGGGCGTGGGGCAAACTTGTGGCCCTCATTTCGTAATGTGATGGCGATTTTGCGTGTTTTGGGGTCACTAATGGCGGTTTAAATACATTTTACTTTAAAGATTGTTGTGCGGTACTGGATATGCAATAATTGTTTTCGATATCTATAAAGCACAATAACAATCAATCTTTAGAACTCCAAAACTAAATATTATATATTGTACAACCATTTGATATTAGGTTACATAAAGCAGTGCTCAAATTTTTTAAAATGGGATTAAAACCAAAATAGAAGATAATACATAGCACTAAAGCTTTGGGGAATTCAATATTCTTGTTTTGATATCAAAAGATGATTTACGACTTATTTCAATGAAATAATTTTGAGTTTTAAAAAAGCTGTTATTCAGGCTTTGAAAACAAAAAACAGTGAGAAACTGTCCATTATTTTCTTTATTCTCTACGATAAAGTAATATTTATTTGTTTAATGACTTGAATGTGCATTAAATTAAAAAACTGATGCCTTAAAGAAGTGATGCCTAAAAGTTTTCTAAAAGTTTTCTTAAAGTTTTCTTAAAATTGTTTTTCAATTGTGATATCATAAAAGAAATAGACACAAAAATAGACTATAATTGTTGAAATTGGCGTATACTCTAAATAGAAATTGAATGATCTTTATTTCTCTCTTAAGATTGATATAAACCCGAACCTATTACGCAAAAATCTCTTGTGAAGAGGTTCTCATTCATATTATTACACGTTTAGCTCAAAATCACAGCGTCTTCTCTTAACAATTATGTATTTCACGTATAACAGGAAATGCATAATAAAAGGAAATATTTATGAAATATTTAAAAATAATTATTAATGTTAAATATCATTAGCATTAACTTCTGAGATTGAAATGATTAATCCATTTATGATTGTTATTTATATTATATATTAATTGCATGATTTAATATGTTAGCACAGTATCCACCTATTTATGCAAATTGAAGAACTTTAGTAAATAGGTTGCAATCAACAAATATATTTTGACTAATGTTCACATTAGAGATGAGATTGATATTAGTAGTCCGTGAGTGTCATCAAAAAAATGCTTACATAACAAGATCTGGTTGTTAAAGATCTCTTTTTTAAGTATAAAAGTTTTTCAATGGGAAGTAAATAAGTATATTTGCGTTTAAGAAAAGTAATTATGCATCAACTCCTTAAGCATTAGGCGACCATAACGTAGTTCTTTATATAAAGATAGCCTCAGGACATATTCCACCTTCAATTTAAAGAGTCCTACTTTAGGCAGATAGCATTGCCTACTTCTACTTGATTATTAAGGTGAATCTCTCATACCCTTTTTGATGAGTTTCACTAAATGATGAGGTCTTATAAAACTTATAATTTAACAGTTATAATGGCCAATGGCTACTGTTATCAGACTGGATGCAAAACCTGCATATTATTATAATATCCTTTACTCGTTAATATTTTTTCATCCAACTGAGTTTCCAATATTTAGAGTGCATAACCACCAACTGCTTTGATATTATATGCAAACTTTTTATGCGTTTAGCCTCAGGTTTTGTTTAGTCTTTCACTTCATGGCAATGTTGAGTATATTTAACCTCTGATCTCTTTTTAAGGACTACCGTTTCATCGACTGCATATACAACTTGATTTTCCTCCCTCTATGCTTAAGTAGACATTAAACAATACGAATCTGGAATTTCATAAGTTTACTTCCATTCCACACAACTTTAAGTGATTCACATTTTGAATAACAAGCATAACCTCAAATTCAATAATTAATTAAACTTATTTTCTCAAATATTATTTGAGAGTTATTTCAAGTATTGTTAGAATTTTTTGAAAAACAAATCATTTGATGTCTCATAAAGATGTCTCAAGTTTAAGGATTTGATTCTTCTTTATTCAAAATAACTTAAAGCAATCAGTGATTATTCTTTACCATTGACCGCATTGCTCAATAAGTTTTTGAAAACCCCTGAACGGCACGGAAGCGGCCAAATCTTTTGCATTAAATGGATTGCTTGCTTTTATAAAGGCATTCTTGACGAGTGATCCATCAGATTTGGTATAAATCCATACTAAAAGCCAATAGGGCGCTTCATGCTCTTAATGGAGCCGACAACCCGTTTCAATCCCAGGGTATGTTCAAAAGCAATAAGTTATATAATAGCAATTGTGAAACTATAGTAAGTTACTTACGTTTGGAAATAAGTTCAACTAAAAATCTAAATTTACTTTAAGTTAAAGTTTAGGAGTTGTGGTGAAGTAGAAAAAGATTGTCAAAAAATGATAAAATTAATTAGATTTGTTTTGATCAAAAATAAGAAAGTTTGATGAGTAAGTCACTAAAATATGCTTTAATCCGGATTATGCTGTTTATTATTCTAAACTTCATGGGAAAAATGACAAAAAATTCATAAATGCAAAAAATATTATTGATAACAATAAACATGTAACAGTGTGCATGAAGTTGTAGACCTTGCGTTTAGATATAGGTAACATGCAATCATGTATGCTTTTTTACATTTAAACGCTCGATTCTTCCTTGTGTAACATTAAAATAGAAAACCAAAATCATCCCTTTCTTTTAACGACCTTCGCTGCATCTCAGTTGATGGTTAGAAAAGTGTGTTGTGATGTCACTTAAAACGAGATTTCATTTGAATCTCATCGCTATCGTAAGTCTTGGAAATTCTGAGTTTTTTTGCTTTTGCTAAAAGTTTTGTAGCCTTTATAAGCTAGTGATGCAAATTTCTCAATTTTTCCAAAGTTACATTTAACGTGATTGGGATTTAAGTGAGAAAAGCTATAGATGATTATGTATTTGAAGAACTTGCGTGTCTAAACCTGTGTGTACTAATGCCTTTACCAATTTGATTGCATATTGCGTGTTAACTTGAAATAATTGTGTGAAACCTTGAGGGTCGAAAAATAGAGATATATAAAGATATATAGAATGTTTATATAGCCTATCATATGAAATGCTAGCAATGAATCTTAAGTTATTTTCATTACTCTTACTAATATTGCTTCTTCACTGCTACTTATTAAAAATCCATTCGGTTTACTAATGATAGGTTTGCGTTCTTATTAAACGTGAGACCTTAGACAGGATTCAGTTATTTTTCTGCCTCTCTCTCTCTCTCTCTCTCTCGTGTGTGTGTGGGTGTGTGTGTCTGTGTGTGACTGTATCTCTCTCTCTCTCTCTCTCTCTCTCTCTCTCTCTCTCTGTATCCATCTTTCTCTGTCTTTTTCTCAGTCTCTCTTTACTTTATATTTTTCTAATATAATTTCAGCACAATATTTATGAGCTTTAAAAAGTAAAATCTTGCACTTTATGATAAATAGAAAGCTGAAAACATAATGAAAATATCGGTAAAAGAAAATAGAAAATCCTAATAGATCCTCATTTGATGTACTTCACGATACATTCCAGTTTTCACTCTAGTTATTCACACTTTTATGTATCTGAGTTGGTTTACTATTAATTTGCACGGTAGCAAACATCACGACTTATATCTTATATTATATCCATTACCCCAAATAAATTGTATGGCATTTATTACAATAAGCCAGTGTTTCATTTAAATGTCGTCCCGTTCTCCCATCAAAATGTATCAGCCACTGCCCCATTTACACCCTCATACCTCTATCTTATTTGGCTGCATCTCAACGACATTGAGAGAGAAAGAGAATAAAAGATATTACAGATAGAGAAAAATTATTTCACGTATATATGTCACTGATAATTATATATAATGATAATTGAGAAGGCCTTTAAATCTTTAATGAAAATAAAATAGTACAGCACTAGATAAAAACCAATTCTTCAATGCAAATATTCCAAAATGAAGTTATTCACTATTGAGTTTCATTTTTTAGGTGTACCCCAAAGTAGTTTTTAATACAAGTAAAATCAAAAAATAATTGCAAAGCTCGGAGAAAACTATTTTGTGTATACTATGAGTTATCTTATGCGATACGTGCGTGAAAACTGGTCACAAAATTTAGCGAATGGTAGGGTTGGTTTTGGACTTTTTATTGTTAGAGATGAAGTATTGTTATCCCAAAACATCAAAGTCCTACTTTTGACTATAGTATTGGTAACGTAACAGTTAGATTAGTGAGAGGGTAGTTAAAGGGTGTAGTTGTTGTGTCACACAAAAAGAGATATAGGAATGAGCCCGCATCGCATCTATTTAATAATATTTTCCCGCATGTAATTTAAATGACTGACCCATACATTTCTGGTCATAGATTCAACATTACCAACATTTATAATTCGTGGGAAAATCATTGCAGATTACGGTTGTTATGTTTGGGGCCATGCCTTTTGATGAAGAGTGTGATCACCACTTACTCTCATGCTTGTAAAACCTGCAATTTAGGCCTTATATTTTGCATCTTATACTGAGTGACATGCCTTCGCACGAATCATATTTCTGCTTTATGTTCAGCATAAGTATCATTTTCTGCTTCAATCTCTCAAAACAGAATACTAAACATAACAGATCTTAAATTTGAATTTTTTTTAATATTCTTTAATAAGTTTTGTGGCTCACCATTGAGTCTAAAGGCTCTCGACTTTTAGTCTATTCCATTAGATATTTTGAAAGTTTGATGTGATAGAAAAATCTCTGTTTTGCATGCAGTTTGTGATGTCGTGAGTTATTGCCAAAACTCAAATTTTGATGTCTGTTATTTTGAAGGTGCTTTCGGTCAAAACCAGTTATGCTATTCATTGCAATTATTGTTTTCACATCATGTAAAACCTCTATTCGACTTGTACTTCAACTTTAATTAATTTTAAAATTAAAATTTATATTATGATGAAATACAGTACAGTACTGTGTTGTATATTCAGTGAACAGCGCCTGTATATTCAATAATTTCAATAAAGCATTGCTTCATATTGACTAATAATTAGCATTTATTTTAAATATTTGCTGATTTTTTAAAGATAATTAATTAATATTTACATAAACAGAAAAAAATGTCTAAATGTTTAGATGAGTTAAAATTAATTTTGTGTTAAACACTGACACTTCAAATTTGTGTATATTTATCAATTTTGCTGAACCAGTCTTTATAAAGTTAACTTTCACTAAATAAGTTTAGATGAATATCAGTTACCTTAAAAATTGTATATATTTAAAAAGTAAGGGCTTAGTTATTACTTCAGACAATTGAACTGATATGAAATGTTAGTAAAAGTATGAATAACAAGTCATAAGTGAATACAGTGTATGCCATAAGTCTACGGCCTGTTTAAAATTTTGTTTAATGGCGCGACCGCTTTGATGATACAAACAATCTGATAAGAAAACAATGACCCAACTCCTAACTTACCTAAATCTATATACATGTGGGAAGAAGAAGCTCTATCCTGAAGCGTAAACGCCTTGAAAGAAAAACTGGCGAAATATACTTGAGAATGCATTAGATGAGTGCAATTAAAACTTAATAATTAATAGTAATAATTAAATCTAATAACTTCGTCGTCTCGCTCTGTCCAGTATTTAGGCCGACAGTGAGGCATAGTTTTCCATAAGTGCCCGAAATGTTGCTATAATGTAAACTATAATAGTGATACTTAGACGTGACATGATTACAAGATTACATAATCACAACTCATATGTAACCTCAAGCTATTTTACGCACTTTGAATTGGAAATCAACTTTTACCATCTCTTTCTTATTCAATAGTAAAAAGAAATATGAATCCAACCGTCTTTTTTATTGATAGCTTTTAATTTATAGCTAAATTAATTATAAAAAGCAACAAAGTTGATATTTTTGATAAATTACTTCCAGCCTTATATACTCCGTTCAAATGATATTTGAGTGGCTTTTCCTCTGCATTGCTCGACACACAAGCGTTTCTATGCTTAAGCAATTATCACTATGAGGTCAACAAATAAAGTGCTCAATTAAATATTTTGTGCTCAAGAATCTTAATTAGTTGTAATGATTAGATAAATGCCTAATGATTAAACCCTTCTGGCGTTTAGGATTCAATTGGAGTCTAAGTTTAATAAATTGAACTAAAATTACATAATATTTGCTTTTATTATTCATTTTCCTTCAATCAATTTAAAGAGTGTGTTGAAGTGAAATAAATCAAAATCCCACCCACAGGTACCAAAATATGAAATAGTGTAGCGTCGAATATCATATATCAATACATTATCTTTGTTAGATATCACTTTACCACTTCCTGTTGTTAAAAAATATTGTATGAAATGTGCAAATATTCAATAAAATAGATGCACAGTTTTTCCCTTTATATGATTGATGGAATATTTTGTTTTAATAATTAGAATTTTAGAGGAATTACGCTCCAGCACTTGGCCATATAATCCCGAGTGAAATCTTTATGCGTGATCGAAGTCTCGCAGCGCATCCCTTATCCCATCTTTCATGGTTTCAAAGCCGCTGCAGTTATTTTTCACTAATGCTGTAGTGCTGTAGTGCTGTAGTGCTGTCCTATGCTTTTCTATCATGTTTAATGTAATTGAATATCTGCGTAACATATAATTATTAGTTAATCTAAGAGATAGGCATACAATTTCTTCCCATTTTAGGGAATCAGCTTTTTTGATGAGAAGGCATAACTTTGATATGAATTCCCTCTTAGAGTAGATGAGCATTAATTAACTCTATTTTTTATATATAACAGTCTAAGGGCAACACTTTTAATGTTAGTTCATATAAATATATGCGCGTATTCTCTCTCCAAACGCTTGGATTATAGCACAGTTTGTTAGCAAATTATGCAAATATCAATTATTTGACACAAGTCTCGTATTTCTTGATTGTCATAAAGCTCTGTTAAACCTTTGATGGGTAGGAATATAAGAAATGGGTGTTTCACTTAGATTCGGGTGCCGCTCTTTAATTAGGCGACTCTGATCACGATTGCTTTCAAGGCTCATCAAACGAATGCTTTACCTTTAGATCAAATTTGAATTTTAGTCTTACTATTGCACAAATTCTTGCCTAACTTTGGGCAGCAGTTGTTTCGCATTTGAGGCACTTGAATAAAACGGCTCAAAAGAAACCCTAAACACGTTTGAAGATCTAGAATGCGAGATCGCACCTGCCATTACACAATGTTGACCCTCCCATTTGATAGAGTTGACCTCATCCTTCATTTATTTCCTTTGGAAATAATTAACTCAATGATAGATAAAGCTTCTAATCAGTCTCTTTTAGCAATTTTGTTATTTTCTCTTTTTCTATTCCATAGGGAAGCGGTGGAGAGCTCTCACGCCTCAAGAGAGAAGACCTTTTGTTGAAGAAGCAGAAAGACTGAGAGTACAGCATATGCAGGACTATCCTAATTACAAATATAGACCGCGAAGACGTAAACACGGGAAGAGAAGCTGTAGAGGTGGCCGAACACAGGTTAACAATGGAAACATTGGAATGACAGATAATATTGGACTAATGGCAATATATGGCTCTCAAAGTGGAGCCCCATCTGCAACAGCTTCACATAACATCGACAATCCTGACAACTCATCCATCAGTTCGCCTTCTTTAGAGTACTGTGGAGTACAAACACCTGAGTCCTCTCCACACGGAAGTCCATTTAGTAATAATGTTGGAGAGTCTATGATGCGAAACAACAGAATATTAGATTCATTTCGTTGCACTAATAACACAACCTCAGGTACAGTGGCTCTAAATCAACAGCACTCCAGTTCAGTTATATATACCAGAGATAATTGCAATTTATCGCTGGCCAAAGACTCAGCCACTGGTGCGGATGATTTTGGAAGTTTGCCACAAACGAGTGCCTTAACTGATTCGATCAGATCACTGCCTACTCCTGAAATGTCACCGGTCGAATCAAATGAGAAAGAAGCACAAAACCATCACTATCATCACAATCACCTCCATAACCAACAACAACAACATCAGATGCTTTCCTACCAAAGCAATATTTCGCGTCCATTATCAATACAAACTGATTCCCAACAATTACAACACATGATGTTTAGCGATCAAATCAGACACAAACAAAACACAGGAATGTTCAGAAGTGCAATGCCTGATAGTTCTGTCAATCACTTGATATCGAGATTTAGTGAGTCGTCTACTTTTTTGCGTAATGTTTGTCCTCCCTATCGGTTCCGAATGGCTTCACACGAACACGAGTTGAGAAACGAAACCACTGGTGGTTTGCACAACAATATGATTAATGAATCCAATTTAGAATTTTCTTCTCGATCTATGCTTCAGCACCAGTTGGAGCAGCCGAGCAGCCAATCACGTGCCATACCATCTCATTGGCAGCATTTGCAGATTCAACACCACATTCCTAACTATAACGGAGATTCACGACAGTGTGTTTATCAGTACGATGTGAAACACGAGCTTAAACCAAATATAGATATGATGAACATTGAAGATGATGTTGCGGATGGGGATCATCATAATTACAATTCATATATCATGAATGTTCCGTCCAATCAATTGAATGATAACTCTTTGTTTGATGGACTCCAAGAATCCAATGATTTGGAGCATTTGCTGATCAACACTGGCCATCACTCATCTGAACAACAAATTCATTTGATTCCTCCCAATCCACAAAGTATTAATTATGAGACACAGCCCACCAAAATAGGCCTTAATGATAATCACCAGCAACAGCATCATAATCCCTGTGATAATAAGTATAGTTCCGAATTGATTGCAGCCTTGGCTGAAACCAGAGAAATCATTTCTTAATCTAATTCAAGTTTGATTTCAATGACTGCCAAAGTTTTTTAATCAAATTTTTTCAACAAATTATATTTAACTTAAATGATTGTAAATCTTGAAATTCATCAAATTTTATGCAATGATACTAAACGTTGTTTGATTCAAGTTTGGTTCAAATTATATTTTGTAAATTTGAGACAAATCTAAAATTAAATCTAAAATTCATTTTTAGATACTAAGAATGCAATAGAGGGAAACATTTCAGGGTTCAAACAATTGTCATTATTTCTTAATTTAGAGGATTAATTAAATACCAGTTTATAAAGTGTTTGTTACCTCTAAACACAAATGTTATAATATATCGATAATAGCTTTTAGAATAGATTTAGTACAATATATTATATTAAAATAATTTTGTTTGTTATATGGCGCACTAATGCCAAGTGTAATATTTAAATTTATGATATTATTTTTAAATTCTAATGTAAATTATTGAGCATTCTTATATATTTTGCCTTTAAATAATTATTTTAATATATAATATAAACTTAAATTGTATACATTTTATAACTCTAGTGAAATTAGAGCATAATTATTGTGGATTGTTTTTAAAGCTTTTAAACTTTATCGAGTTTATGTATTTTCAAATAAAATGATGGTTTATTCCATTCGCTTTAATTAAAGAGTTTCATACTTTCACTTTTTAATTAATTGTCATTCATTTTTAAATATGACGACTAACTTATTATCTCTTCATTCCAAATAAAACTACGGTATGTAACAAAGTTTTCAACATGTGATGGCAACTCCAGTTTTCATTTTTATTAAATAATGTTAGGTTTTAGAAAATTTAATTATATTTCCATTGCTATTTCACTAAATTTTATTAAATTTTATTTATTTTAAATTATTAATTTATTATTGAATTATTTTAAACTTAACTACAATCTCACAACTTTTCTTCTACTTTACTTCCATTTCAATAATTAAGAGTTTCTACTGTTTATTAAGACTACTTATTATTAAGGATGGGACTTTATGCACTAAAATATGTAATATAAAATTCGGAAATTTGCAATATTTTGACACTATGTCAAAAACTCAAAGATTTTTAGTGAAAATTTTTTATTATAAATAGTTTTCGCGCCAAAAAATATTATTCTCGACTTAATTTGTTTTAAAAATTTTGTTCTTTGAAATGAGAAACATTATAAATCAGTATTTTTTATTCTATCATCATTATAATTTCTGATATAAAGTGCTTTGAAAAATTTTTAATTTTAATAAAAATCAAAGGGGGGACCAAGGTACGAATTTTAAAATTCTATTTGAAAATTGCATAATATGCAAGAAAAGGGTAAAACCTCAAAATATGTCATATTATGCAAAAACTTCAAAAATATCCATTTTTATGCAAAATAAAACTACTGTTAATAGTCTTATAATTATGTAATTCATGCTTATTTTATTTTTATGGTGATAACTGCAAGCATAAAAAACATGCAATTATGCAAAATTCCCATCCCTACTTATTATTGTATCACATAATTAAAATGCATGCGTTATATATTATAATAACTTGGCTATAATGCATATGTTGTCATTATTTAATGCTACAGTATCAAAAACGTTTTCTTCAGCCAGCTCCCTAATGAGAGGAAATCTCACTGAAGCCCATGTTGAAACACAGTGAGATTTTTACAGGGATAACCCCTTGTCGGCTGTGGGCAAACGCATAGGGCCTAGGAATTGCTCGAAAACAATGAATATGTGGCTGGGATTTGAACCCACGACCCTTCGATCATGAGTTCGGCACCTTACCCACTGCGCCACAATGATTCCCATTAATGCTATCAAATAAGTTTAATACTAAACGTAAATCAAAATATCGATAACAAATATGAATTACAAAACTAATTTAGCTTTTTCTGAATAAGTAAAAATGCCTGAAATAAGTAAAAGTGAAAGTGGAACCAATAATATCTAGAACAGGAATTTTGTGACCAAAATAAAAAGTTCTCAAAAAATATCTTGCAATTAATAAATAATGAATCATAAATTATGAAATATTATTTAATTACTGTAAAACCAACTTTAACATCATTCATAAGAATTTTTTATATACTCCGCTCCAAATGGTTTAAGGCATACATATTTTGGAATAAAATCGAAACCACTTGTGCTATGAATTTGAAATTTCATCGTCTTATAGCTTACATATTTGGACATTATTTACTACAAATCTTGAACGGATCAGTTCAATTGTTTGGTAAGCGCGAGCAAAATAATAAAAAATAGCGTTTCAATTGGTTAGAGGCAGCTTAAGATATGTCAAATGTTTCTGTAAGTTGGGATAATTATCATGTATTTTAAAAAATATACCATTAATTTAAAAATTGTGAGTTTCAAATACTTGGCAAATATTCTTAGGTATTATTTTTACAATCGATTTCATTGGGAAAAATTATGTAATTTTATTGATATCTTTGTCAAATGTTTTAATTTTTTGAAAATTGTGGTGTCAACCGATACTATAATTAGTAACTTTTATTTATTAGCAAAAACTACTAAAATCTATAAAAACTCTCACTCACTTGAGCTCAGATTCACAAATACGCACAAATATAGTATAGATTTAAAATAGTGAATGTTTTTAGTGAAAAGATTAATTTGAGTGAAAACAGATTAACTTTTCCACAACTTTTTTAGTTATGAAAAGTTTTAAATAAGTTTATTTACCGGTCTTTTACCTATATTAGTAACAGATTAGTAAAATTCTTTGAAAATCAACTCACTTTATTTTATCTAAAATGACATTACCCTAAAATCGCGCGTATAACGCGCGCGTTATCTAAAGAAAAAAGTGAAAACTTTAGAAAAATAAGTGATGCGCGTTATGTGTGAAGCGCGCGTTATCTGCGAAAAATGAATTTTAATTATTCAAACATTTATTAATATTCAATACAAATAAGAAGTATTTTTTTAAAACAATTTCTAATAAATATTTATTTAAATTCTTCAAAATCTTCGTTAAAATCTGTTTCAAATGATCCCCTTATTTGTAATTCGCGCATCCGATAGATCTTCATATGATAATGACTTCTTATTATAAACATTTTAAAGATTGGCATTTAATAAATTTATCACTATCAAGCACGTACGCACTCATAGGGGGAGGCGTGTCATTCAAAAGCGTAAAAACTCAAATTCTCCTATATGTTTAGCATTAGGTCAATGTGAAAATGCGTTCATAGGGGGCTAAATGGGGAGGGGGCTCTACGAATTGACATTTTTTGCGTACGTACTTAATGGATCTCACCTATATATATCACATTATTAAATTATATTTAAACGATTTATAGTGAATAAAATATAAGAAGATCCATGAGATCCCTCCTTCCATAGGAAATTGTTTAGTAAAGTCAAAAAGTC
>JAQGCH010000095.1:0-34333 GCA_034699485.1 Nanhermannia elegantula
TTTGTAATTATTTTTAGTGAACATGTATTTAATGAATTTATTAATAAAATTCTTTAATAAATACATTCTGTTTAATATTTGATTTCAACAATATCTTGAAATCACAGCCGAATCAATTAAATGAGAGATAAATATATACAAAATTGTTTATGAAATAAGTTTATGAAATGAAAACATTTCAGAAAGTTATCAAAATTACGTTTAAATCTGGAGAAAAATAAATTCTGTTCAATGTTTGGTTACTTTTATAAATAAATTCCATAACAATAGACAGAAAAACAACATTTTTTGATTATGTCATACAATGAAAATGCAATGACTTAATAAATAATTAGAAAATCATTTAATTTTGAAATTAACAAAAAAACCAAAATAATAATCAGTTTTTAGTTGATTTATGTTTAGTTTACTTTTTTTCGAAAATAAGATTATTTACTGTTTAAATACAACAAATGTTTAAGCCATCCAATGAAATAATTAGCCAAAAATGTAATGCAATCAAACTATTATTTAATGTTAAGATAATGTGACAATATTTTAGACGGATTTGCAAAGAGATTGGGGTATTCCGAAGGCAACCTCAATATAATTAAATTGAGGCAAATAATGATCCATATCTCAAAATTTTAGATTCAAAAGTATTTTATTCATAAATGAAAATTAGTTTTTCCGAAATTCCTAAACTTACTTCTGAATCAAACTGATCATAAAAACTTTCAAATGTTTTGGGTGAGTACTCGACCTCTTCTTCATATTCAGCAGAACGTAGGAAATGGATCTCTAATAGCAATCAATGTATTTTGGATCTCATGTAATGAGGAGTCAAGACTTTTGGTTGCATTGTATTTGAATTATTAAGTTTTTCTTACTATAAAAGGCATATATTTTTTGTCAGATATTAAATAATTATTATTGGAAAATATTTATAAACTCTTTTTTCAGTCTTAATTTTGATTAAATATATCTTATTTGTAAATCTCGTATTATTTTGTACCACACTTTCCTTTGAGTGATCGTTAAATTAGAATAAGACTTACCAGTATCACAATAATTGAAACCTCTTCGCAATGGAAGACATCGGTCTTTTAGAAAAACGTATACAAAGTTCGTTTGAAATGATTTGTTTTAATCAAAAATTTAAATAAAACATTATTTATATTCTAAATATAATTTATTGATCAGAAACTATAAAAAAAATATGAATTACGATAACTTAACAGCCGTTAAGTTGTTTTGCAAGTTAATCATCTCTTTATTAAGTCTTATATTTTCAGACTTAAAGGCAGTCTTATTGATCTTTTTCTCAGTCCTTCTCTCGCGTCGGTATTCTTTAAGCGCAGATTTTCTCAGTTTTCGTTCTTCAGAATTTTCATTCTTCGAACGCACAGACAATACAGACAGTCGTGAAGCAGATGAACGAACAGATTTAGAGCCGGTTTTACAGATTTCATTATTAACATTATTAATAGCGTCGAGTTTTGCCAACTTTTTAGCTGTGAGTCCAGGTCTTTCCAGAAAACCAATCGGTAGACCTGTTCTTTCATTTATTTGAACCCTTTGTGGAAATCGATTGCTTTCTCTTATGATTTTCGGGTGATTATAGAGTGTTGAATATGTGCTTATAATTGATTCGCAATCAAACCTATCTTTATCTCCTTTTCTAATATTTTCATTTATCTCTATTTGAGTCAAGTCTTCACTTACTTTATAATCTTTATTATAATTATTAAAAAATGATTTCGAGCCCACATTTTCGTAAACTTCTTTATAATTTTTTGAGTCTTCATATTCTTGTGCTAATATTGCCATTAGTTCACTATTATTGGGATCAATACTGCCCTCGATGTCATCCAAATCAAGAGCTCCGATATCACACTCATTCGCGTATTCGTTCTCAAAGAGTGTCTCAAACCGTTGGTCTAAAATCGTTAGGTTTTTATTCCTTCTGATCACTGAAGAACTTAGAGAATAATTAGTAAAATGTGATTTCGTTTCTTCGTCTGAAAACAATTGTCTTTCGTCAAGAGAGCGATCGTCTCCACAAACAGTTGAAACGTTTTCCTCATCTGATTCCGCACTCAAGTCTTCGCTATCAGTGATATCTTCCCATTGATTGTCGTCTTCGATGTCTTCACGATCAGATTCTTTCTCTTCTGCCTGTACTACAAAGTCGTCATCGATTTGATTGTTGGGGTCCTCGAAGTCGAAGTCCTCATCCATGGCGGCGACCACTTCTGGGTCCCAATCAGGCTGTGGACCGACGGGAAGCACTCCTTTGCTGAGAAGACCCTCTTTTTCTTCGACATTAGAAGGGAATAGAGAAGAAGGAAATTGCAATTTAATTGAACTCTTTTGCGAGGTATTCTTGCCCTCAACATTATCAATATTATTCACAATTGGTTGCCATTCAGGCAATTGGTTGACATCTCGCAAGTGTTGCAAATAATTGTATTCGTCGTCAAAATAAATGCCATATTTTCTCTGCTCTTCTCTTCTCTTTTTAATATCACTATCTTTAGTATCACTATCTTTAGTATGACTGCTGACCTGTTTGCCACCGATGGGCATAAACACGTGTTGAGGGGCCGTCTCATCGGCCACCAAAGGGTCTCTTTGACTTCTGTGCACTAATTTGAAAGTAATGCTCGACTTTTTATCAAACTTTTTCTTTCTTCCCATTATTTGTTTTAATCAAAATTCTATTTAAATCACTATTAATATTGTTTTTACTAAATGTGATGTTTTTATGTTACAAATGGTTTGCATTCATATAAAAATGTGATCAATAGAGGGAAACACTTGTACTATAAGTAAAACAAACTGCGAACAAACTTTTCGCTCAATTTGTTAACAATATCTTTATTAACGTGAAGTCAAAGACCGAAACATTTAAGTCAAATATTTAAGAGTTGAAGTATTGCTTCAATTTATAGAAACTTTTAAGAAGTCGTCAATCATTGAGTCAAATAAATGATAGATTGGTTGGCATTCGCTTTCTCTGCACTTTGCAGAAGTGCCAGAAATGCCATTTCAATCAATATTATAGTCCATTCATACTTATGAATAGCTTTTAATCATATCGTTTGAAACGAAACTTTCCAAATGTTTCAAAATAATAACCAGTAAGAGAAAGATTTCGCATAAAAACTTTGATTTTTTAAGACATGTAAATTGGTCTGACCTCAAGACTCAACTATAACCGTATATTCGGAACGTTTAAGTCTAAACATATAATTAAAAGTTCTATTATATGGTAAATACAGTTTAGTAACGGCTTTTGCATACAACACGCGATTCAGTTTAGCGCTAAGTTTTTAATTATACTTATTGTAGTGCACAATAAGTATAACTTTATATCAAAACAAATAAGAAGATATGAAATCTTATTAACTGCCAACAGCCGTTCATTAAGTGTTGCCGCAAGGGGTGCCAAAGCCTCCTCACAACTTTTTGCCAAATTAAGTGTAGGTCTGTTTAAATAATTATTTTAGTTTCATTTTAATAAGGTTTACAATTTTTTCTTCAGTTTATAGCCTCACAAACCACAAATCCTGGTTAAGGCACTAAAGTTTGTCCATCTTTTTGACACAAACGTAAAAAAGGCTGAAAAATAGATTTTAAGGAATGTAAACCTGAAAAAAGGTAAACATTTTTAAGGAAATATTTGCATTAATCTGTATCAGCAAAACAGTTCGATTCCTTGTACTGTACGTTCATATCTTATTTGTGTCCATTTCTTATTTTATTAACAGTTGTAAGAAATTTTTGCTCACATTAAATATACAAAAATTGCAACAATTTTCATATTAAATTCGATAAAACAATTGAATATTTTATGCCAAACAAATATTTATCGAACTTCTCTCAAAGGAAAATATATGTAAAAAACTGGCCATTTGGTCAACTGATTGTGAAATTTGAGAAGTTTCGGCAACTTCTTTAACTTGATATATAAAACCACTTTGAATATTATCAAAATAAGAAGTTAGAGGCAAACCAAACCTGCTATTGTGAACATATGCCCCATATTTCTTTATTTAATTGAAATGATTTCGTACTTAGTTTATTTGAAATTTTAGTGAAATTGCACAGAAGTCTCAATAAATCTAGTCTTGAAATACTTATTGCGAAAAATAATTGAAAAATTACTGTGATATAAGTATGTACAGGTTTGCTGTAATGAGGGATAAGCTTTTTTATGTAGACTAACTTAAATAGAATCAAATTTAAAATACGCTATTTTCATGTTAAAGCAAAATAACGACAGAAAAACTTAAGGAAAAAATTGAGTTCAAACTATTCGGTAATTTAATATTGTAATGAGTGATAGTTTACAGGATTTCTACAAAACTTTTCGTAATCTTTTGATATTAGACAAAAATGAATGAACAATTTGTTAAACATAATTGATTATGCAAGACTATATTTTGAAGTCCATTTATGATTTGGGCTCATTTTGCAGTTTTCCCCTTTTGAAAAGTAATATCTAATATTTTTATGACTTATAATCAAACTTATAAAAGAGTTGAAAAAGTCTCAAATAACAAAAATCCATTCTTTCAAGTAGAATAAGAAACAATTCAATTGTGAGAAAGAAAAAATTATATATCATTTAACGGGTGTGTCGTCCTTTAAAATTATTAATTTAAGTGAGAAAAAAATTGTTCGTCAGTATTGAAGTAACGCATCCGCCTTTGCCTAACAATATTGACTCTATGTTTTTAGTCAAAAATGGTCCTCAGGGGTAAAGTTATGATGATATCAGTTGACAGACAACACTTGTTTATCTTTAAAGTCAATACAATAGATTTCATGGATATTCTCAGTTGAAGAGCAGGATATTTGTGGACTCAAACTTGGCCTCATTCTAATCAATCAAATTATATTAAGAATCACATAAATTCCACTTATCTGTTATGACCATTCAATATGATCTATAATTACTTCTGAACCAATCTTTTATAAAATAATAGATCTAATAGAGGTATATACAGGTATTTGTTTGTAAGCCTATTCTGTGGATTGCAATAAATTTAAGTAAATATTATTCTTAAACATTGAATTGTTAGAGCTATCTATCATTTTAAAAATGCTGTTCTTAATAAGTCAATGGTAGAGATCGCTTAAGATCAGTATCAACACAAATAGCTATTTTGTATGTTATTTATACAAAACTGAATAACTGATTGTTCTATTTCGTCAGGTTAGCGGTTGAGTAAGTCAGATGTCCGGAAGTTGTTAAGCAAACATTCTATTGCTATCCAAAGAATGCTATAAGTTTTCATGGATTGTCATAACCATTGTAAAGACCATTTATTAAAACAAAATGATTAGATTATCTCATTTGAATCAATTTTACGATAAAATATGACAAAAATTTATGCATTTATGCTTAAATCCTATCAATAATTTATGTTTCCTTCATTTTACTTAAGAGTTCAATACATAATGTTAATAATTTTTTTCAATACATTTCTCGGGACTCAAGTTATATGACTGAATGATAAGGAAATTATGTTTGGCACCAATTTTTCACAAACATTATAATTTATTATTTGAATCTGTGCTTGAGTTCAATTTCAAAGTTTTGAGAAATTAAAAAAAATCGAAGATGTTATAAAAAATTGTACAATAAAAAAATAAAATGAACCTCAAATATATTAAATAATGAAACAATTAGTTTATTTTGTTTCTCTTCCAATATTTATAAACTCTAAACAAGCCTTTTAATTGAAGTTTATTATATATTAGAATAATTTGACTTAATTTATTATTAACTTGGAGTCAATCGGTCTAAAAAGAAAGAAACTATTTTATACTCAGCTATTATGAAAAAATCTAGATCTAGAAAAAAGAGTAAAATCATTCAAAATTGTTACTGTAAGTTAAATAGGGTTAAAAGTAAATTAATGAAATAGCTAGATAAAGATCATTCACTTATTATTTTTACCCTTCCATTAATTTTTATTCAAAAAAATCGAACTTTCAAGGCTTTGGCTCTCATTTTAGATTATCAATGTTACGATTTATTAATCTTATTAAAAAATAAGGCTATTATTAAAACTATATATATATTAGCTGTCATTTCAATATTATTTGATTTGATTTATCGCCAATTAATGTTATACATACAGTTTATTTTCTGAACCAAAATTATGTGAAACCTCTGTGGAACCCCTCACGAGTGAACTCTATTCTATCTCTAATACTTATATAAGATCTTTATTTTATTTCAAATTTGTTTCATCATAAAGACATTTTTGAAGCCTTAAGAGATTATTTAAATAAAAGTAATTAAAAGCAGTACATGTTTGAACCAACTAATAGCCAAACCTATTATTAATTGAGTTCTTAATTTTTCACGATTTCGTCCTTAACTGTTAGTTATGCATAACTTAGACCATAGATTGTAACATTTTAAACTACATCATACACTCATGCACTTTACTGCACAAGTATTAACTGTAGGAAGAAAATTATGGCGAAATATGACTTAAGAGTTAGTCAGGTATATAATGTTTTTCATATAGAGATAGGATTAATAAAAGTTTTTAAGTGATGATTATGGGTAAAAACAAAGAAATCTGATGTGAATGATAAGTGCATTTATGTTTAAAACAAAAAATATTCAATTTGTGATCACATAATAATGGCTCAAACAATTTGTGGCAAAAAGTTGTTTATTAATGCACTGAATCTTTCTTTACCTAATTTTTCTTATAAGAAATGGGACTGAAATGTCAATTTTTAATAGAATGTTAAGTAATCTTTTTAAATATTGCATTTTAATCATAATATTGATTAACAGTTTATGGATGAATGAAGTTATCTGTTTTGTAACGGAGTTGAGCAGTACCTTAAATCAATGTTAATTGAACTGATTTTTATTTAGATAATAATCTGTCTAAAACTCGATGATTCAAATTCCTTATTTTTTATTAAATATATTAATAATAAGTTAGGCTCTTTTTTGACTCTCAAATTTTATGCAATCAAAATGTGATCTCAATAATCAGGCAGACCTGCATTCTCTTGAAAGGGCTTATCTTACAATCAAAAATTCTGTCTTAATTCGTTAAATGAGTGTAAACCTATGCTTTATATTATTTTAATATAGAGATAAATAATATTGTTGACCCCTTATATTGATTGTATTGAATTTATGGGAAAAAACTTGTACTTTCGAAAAGCGCGTGACAATTAAATAGTCCTTAGGGCAAAAACTATCAAATTTTATAATAATTTTTCAAATGCACTGCAATTGAGATGAAATATTTGAATTATTTTCAAGCAAATGATGTCGAATTAAGTAAAAAATGATTTTAAATATAAACAGATATGGTTATAAACCTTGAATTCATCATAATTGTGTAAAACTTGTGATCAGCTCCAAATTCTTTGTCAACTTGACATCAATTTAAATCGATTAGTTTGAAGATTGACATCTAATTAACAAAAAACTAATTAAAATCTCGACATTATTTAAGAATCTATTTTTTGACATATCTTATAATTTATATCTAAACCTTATTTAATTCTTTCTAATTCCCCCAAACGATTAGAATAAATTATATTATTCTTTATATGGAATCATCTTATGCTTGAAGAATTCAAATTTTTTTATTACGACCTAATTATGATTAAGCAAATCTTAATTTTGATATTTGACTCAACGCGATAAATGAGGTGTGTGTTGGAGTAAATCAAGGATTGATTGCGAATTAAACTTTTTTTGATTAAGTGATAAGAATATATTTATAATTTTATTCAAATGTGTTTATGTTAATACTCTTATGCATATTAGCTGCTGATTTAGTATAAGGAATACCTAGATTTTAATCATAAAATTTAAATTTGTACACCTTTTTGATGTTAGCGTTTTCACAATACTAACCATTTGAACAGCAATAATACGAATTGTTAGCAATAATTTTGAATTAAATGAATATCTTGAGTAACGTCAGTGCCATTGCATCCATAAAAGTTACCATAAGATACAGTTCTATAGATTGTTATAAATTGTTTATGAATTGAGGAGAATTTGTTTTATTTTATTTCAAATGTTAATTCTTTTATCAGACTTGATAATAGCTTTTTTCGTGACAACAAGTCTTGAACTTATGAATACCATTAGTATACTTTATGCGGAAGAAACCTCAAAATTTTAATATAAAAATAAAAATATTTGTAAAAACAAACGAATTGTTATTTACTGTTTTATGATTTAAAATACTTTAAGCATAAGATTACATAATTAATGTCAAGTATGTTCGCAAAAACATTTTGAGTGCAATAAGATCAGGAAGTTTTCCAATGAAGTTTTCCGATCTGCAGACTTATAAAGTATTATTAATTTCACTCAACTTTGAACTTATCAATAGAATTGGGTCGAGTTATTATATGAGAATCCTATTGATTATTAATTTTAAAAAATTTCTTTCACTTAGAATTATATAAATTACGAGATTATAACAAACTTTCCATTATTTCATTTTACACAAGACAAGCCTTGAAAGTATTAGTTGTATTCACGTCAGCAACTAATTTATTTTGATTCATTCATTTGTATTGTTTAGCTATGATTTACTAGCATTAACTCTAATTAGAATCAATTAAACATATAATACCATTACATACTGAGATATGAACTCAATATAATCCATAAATAGCTTTTATCGGTATTTATATCGAATATCATTATTCAAATCAAATTCAAATGAGTTTTGTGTACTTTTTTGAGCATAAGAAATATAAATAGCAACTGGTATTTTACAAAGTTTTATTGAGTTGTCTGAAAACGGTTACCTGTTGTCTGGGAAGTTATTAAAAGAAATGAAAAATGGGTAGATTTTTATTGAGTTTTTATTTTTATTAATTTTCAGTATATAAATCACTAATTTTGATCTAATTTGTAGAGATCGGTAGAGATAATGGTCAACAATTTGTAAAATCCACATGAGTTCAAAGCATTATATTTAAAAAACTGAAATAACTTGTATCTCAATTTTTTTGTTAGAATTTCTACACTTAGATTCTGATACCAATGTCAGGATATATTTTTGAATACTCTTTATATTAAATATTTAGCTTTTTAGGCTAAAAATTCATTAAATATTTATTAATTTCAAATCTGAGACATTAAATACGATCTCTTAAAATGTAAATTAAAACAAAAGACTAAAACTAGAATAATAAAAGGGTTGAATAACTTAATTTTTGAGCAAGAATCCAAAAAATAAATTGCATCCAATCTATTTTAATAGCATTTTAATATTATTGTAATAAATATAATAATGAATTATACTGCACCCAGTTTATAGTGAGCACTGGACCAAAAGCTTAACAGTCAATATAACTGGGATTCACTTTACATTCTTATGTGTTTAAGGATACAGTGCTCTTTTGCAGAGTGAATCCCACTATAACCAGATAAACTATATAACTCGTAATGTAATTTTTTCCTTTTCTTAAAAAGAGGCAGAACTGTATGCCATTGTTTTTAATGTATCTTAAGTGTCAAACAATACTGTACAGTATCTTTATTGTACTAGTACTTGATGTCATTAATTAAATTTTAGGATTCTCTGAATTTGATTTACCTAAAAATGATTTGAAATTTTTGCCATTAAAAACTATATTAACATATTGTGACCCTTTTCTTCTCGTCTTCTTTTGTTGACTTATAAAAGTGTTTTACATTATTGAAGCGCGTGCTATGACAACACATTTAATAAGTGAAACACGCGATGCAATAATATAAAACAATTTTGTAAGTGAAAGAACTTCTGGGACAAAAGAGGCAGTGATTTTCAACCTATTTCATGTAATAATCCCTTTCTTGTAAAAACATTCAGTGGCCCCATATTTGTGTTATTCATGTTTAATAATGTAATTCATTTGCAAAATGTGATACTTGTTGAGAAAACATATCGAATAAGTGGGCAAATCGTATAAAATAATTATTAATCTTCATTTACCGCATCACATAAAGCTGTACTTAACCGACACTACAAAAATAATATTATTCATTAATTTGTATTAATGTTATAAATGTGTATAATATTAAAATATGGAGCTATTTAATCATATTTTTATTTTAATCCATTTTATTTTTTATATCTTTCTTTTAGCCTAAGCATGAATTGCAATACAGGCTAATTCACGTTTGAGGCAAAGGTCTGACAAGAAATGGTTTTTCTAATTGTCTGAGCTTTCGAGTGACTTAAGATGAACTTTATTTTATAGGAAATGAAGTATGAATTGATTTATAGAAACTCTTAAGCAATTAATAGCAAAGAAAGTTTTATTTTCACTTTCGGTCAACTTTTGCCAATTTATAACTCTTTTAAACTGAAGTCCAACTCAGCTAAAGAGTGACTAAACTATTGTTACATTTATGTGAATCGAGTTTATTTGAGGTTAGCTTTAGATGAATGGCATTAAGTCTGACAGTAATGACAAACATTATAAAACATTTATATATTTGGACAAAAATTAATACCAATTTAATGTATGTAGTGTTGGGTCAGTCTTTGGAACTGAGACTGAATTAAAAGGTTGAGACTAACCAATCACTAATACAAAGTATAATTCTGTCCCAATTTTGTAAATCAAAATTACTATCAATCTTACCCATCATTGTTTTTAAATACTGGTATCTTACAGAATAAGAATCAACAATCAAAAAAGTCTTTGATTTTTTTACTTTTGATTGATTTGATAGAACTCTTAAACTTGTAAAATGGATTCGAAATTAATAGTTTTCCACTTTTATTAATGATCTGCTATCATATGACTGGTATTTCAATAGTTATTAAGTCAGATATAAAATTAATGAATGCAAAAATTGGTTGAGAAGTTTTTTATAATAGACTTTTCTTATCTTACTTGTGACAAAATTTTGCAACTGTTTAAATATTTATATCAATCCATTAATAATAGCTATGAATACTCAGCCTTCAAAAGTGAATGTATAATATTTGCATTAGTTTAAAAATAAATGAAACCCAAATCGACACAAAAAGTATTTCCAGAAGAGATTCAATGAATCCTTTCATTAACAACTGTAACACTTTCACAAATTTTCTTTTGTTTTTTATAATAATAACTTTAGAATAATATAATTTAATTCACGCCAAAGCCAGATATCATTTATAATCAAAAGTACATAAATTATTTATAATTGGGTTTGTTTTTTAAATCATTAATTGAGTGCAATATGAGCTTAATTGAAAATATTGCCAAACAAACAATTGAATGAAAGACATAAATCGTGAAATATTTCGAAAGAAAATCTTTTCCTTTTATACGATCTCTAACTTGAAAACTAGCAAAAGTAAAAGCATATCATTTTGTATTATTGATAGTATTTAATTGACCTCTTTTTCAGTACAAAAGGAAAACATCGGAATTGAATCGTTATTTAAGTTTGATGAATAACACTAACAAAACGAATCGCATCTGATTTCAAACTGATTACAAAAATAAAAATCAAAGCCAAAACATGAAAATTGAGCATTTTATATGTGTTAAGAATCTTAACTTAAGATAAGAACAAAAAGTTTCATTTTCTTTCTTAATTGCATTTGATGGTAGTTTTTGTTCTCAAGATTTTAAAAGAGCAAAGTATTTATGAATCCGTTAAATAAATTAATTTCTAATCCATTGAATTAACGAGAAATGCTTTAACAATATTTCTTTTTTAAAAATTAGTTTTTGACCCGAATTATCTCTTAACAAATTGACACAAATAACATCATTTTACTCAAATTCACAAAAAAGTCTCATAAAAGTGTTATTTAAAAATGAATAATGCGATTAAAAAAACTAAATTCTTTTGCAGAGGAATTTTTGAATACAAATTTGCAACTTATATATGGTTAGGGGTCGAGAATTATACAACTTATTGGGTGGTTCAGTGTTGTAAAGCAAAGAAATGTTTATATTGTTATTGAAACACTCATCTCATTGTTAAACTATTGACAATCCCACACCGGGTGATGTTCAACATAGAATCTGATTTTGTAAGGGAGTAGAGACTGCACTAACCTGGACAACAGGTTCGTATAATAAGCACTGCTAATAATGCTGGTATAGTTGCATCAAAAATGGGTTATCTAATGGTGTTTGGAATTAAATAACCTTTTGAGGGAAAGTAAATCTACATTTAAGCGCTCAGGCAAGAGCTCAGTGAATATATTAAGTTAAAGAAACAAAATTGTTTAAGATTAATATATATATTATTTTATCGACGTTTCCAACTGAAGATTTAGATAATAAATAGAATTCGGTTCACACCTACACCTAAAGCTAATGCGTTTGTTTGTAATAAGTGTCACATCAATTGCTAGTTGAGTTGTTTTACTCACGAACTGCACTATTTCTCAGAAAGGTTATCAAATTCAAGGCATGTTTATCTATCAAATTCTGAAATTAGTTTTCAATGAATTTACTGCCAAATAACTTGTAGTTAATAACTTTTGTCAATATAAGGTATATATAAGACTGGAATTTATTAAAGGTTGTTGAAATTAGAAAAATAATAATAAATAAAATGAAATAATTATTGAAAATGACTTATAAGTCTTGAAATGAACGATAATGAACTTTAAAAAAGATTGCAAAACACATTTCTCTTAAAATCGCAAATTGTTTTCTATTCTTTGAATTATAGGTACAAAAGAAGGTAATTAGAATCATATCTTAGTAAATAAGGCTAAAGGGTCTTAAGCATATAAAAGTGTCAAACACTAGATTTTAAGTTTGCATTTTATTATCTAAACTTAAGTTTAATTAAAAAATTAGCAAATTCTGCAAATTAGTCAAAAAGTTTCCTTCTTTAGCATAAATATACTAAAAGAATATATAATAATCTGTTATTACAAAACAGTTAAAACATAATATTGCAAAAAAAATAAATTAACTTTAATTTTTTTGAAAAATATCCTTCTTTTAAAATAAAATTGCTTTATCTGCATAAAAGTTGCCCAATAATAAAAGTTAAGGTTATATAGAAAATGAAGCATTAATGATGTTACTAATTAGATGAATGTTAATCAAAAATAACTAAAGCCCAGAGTGATATTCAATGCAGTACAAGTATTATGAATGACACACAACTGAGGTTTTTGAAACAGCTCTTTGCTTACGATTAGTGGGTCGTATAGTTGCAAAATTAAATATTAGGTTTTATGTGATTGACGTAAACAGTTATCAGTAAATGACCCGAAAAAGTCTAAAATCTACTGCACTTATAATGCCATTACAGTATAACACATGAACAACATTTGTGTATTTTTCTAAAGCTTGTTATGGGAATTACGATAGTTGTTAGTATAGTCTGAGTCTAATTACCCGAAGATTAAAGAGGATTTTAAAATTGTAATAACTTTTTTTCAATAAAAACAACAAATGCATCATTTTGAAGATGAAGAATGAGATTTGTTTTCTAAGTCAAGGTATTCACTGTTTTCCTAATAGAGATTCGTTAAAACATTTTAACAAATATTTATTTTGATTAATTTGATTGACTTCTGTTTCAATGAAATAGCACTAGAAATGGTTCAAATACTGGAATTAAGTGATACGGATTTGCATAACATTACCTCATATTCTATCTGTTAGTAGTTTGAGTACAATTTGACTCATTTCAGCCTTCATTTCAAATTATAATTTTATAGGACTAACAATTAATTGTCAACTGTTAATCACTGTGTCCATAGCAAACCTAATTTGATTGATTGGATTGATTGGGAAGTAGAAAACTTTAAAATGAGTCGCACAAGAATATAATTAAACTAATTCACAAATAAAGAAATATAAACAAATTTATTTCTCAAATTGAACCGATTCTAATGTGATAAATACAAATTTCATATAGTGAACAGACGATCATAAATTTATATGAACAGGTGCCACAAAAGAAATCCTATTTTTTCCTATTTAACCTGCATATAAGCCATACGTGAGGAGTTTTCTTTCAAAAAAACTCAATAAAACTTTCAGTTCAATGAATTTTTTATTTTATTCTTTAAAACAATTATTTACTCAAATACTTGATTTTTGAGAATTTCCTGAATATATTGAATGCTTAACTATTTCCTATAAAACTAGTAACATATTTAAAAATATTAACCAAAGCTCTGATTGATTTTTAATCAAATTCATAGAATAAATTGAACGTATACAGTAATAGCATTAATAAAGTTACTATTTAATTATTTTTCGATCTCTGTGTGAAACTTTTCCTAATATAAGCGGACTTTTCCTAATATAAGTCTAATTAGCGGACTATCTCCAGAAGCAATATTTAAAAAAAGAAATAAATAGATTAATACTCGTCGTGAAGTTGGACTATTATAAAAGCAAACATTAAAACCATTGAATAATGGTCTAATTCTCAAGGTGTAACAACTTTACTACGTATACCGCTTTATACTAAGCATAACAAATTTTATCTCAATATAAATCACACATACAAATGACATTTGAATGTATAATACAGTAAATAATTATTGGGATAAATCAATAATTTTTGAAGACAATCGACAATTTAACTACAGCTTGAAATATAAAACTTTAAATTAAAGATTGAATATTGAATTTGAAGCAAATTCACTGATTTTGCTGATCACATGCGCAACTTTGAATTGTGTCACATAATTTAGTCTCCGATTCTAGTCTTTAGGTTTATTTAACACACTTTTATTCAACAGGTGATCCTTAAGCTTATCTATCAGTACGAAGGAAACGACTTGGGCTTTAATTGTGTTGTTAAAGCTGTTATTATTATTGAATATATACCATTGTATTAACAAAGTATTACAGAATAATTAATATTCCGCTTTATGTACTATTGTTTGTTTATGTTCTAAAGTAATAATAATTTTAGTGATAATGTGCTTTTGGATATCAATTATTATTTAAATTACATATCATTCAAACTGTAAGTTCTATTAATTTTTAAATTATTATTGAAAGACTCTTTCTGTACGAATACCTTTTTGAAAAATTTTTATCTGATTTTAAAATTGATAATATTTGCGGTTTTCTATCAATTTGAAAAATATTTGAGAACAATGTTTCTATTGAACTGATTCTTTATATTCATACAATGCAATCAATGCAATAGGTTAGCTTTAATAGTAAGACCACTCCATCTTTTATACAGGTATTGTATAAGTAGTCAAATTATTTTCTGATTTAATTCTGTGGAATTCTTTTTATTGAGTATTTGAATGACATTCCAATCAGAGATTTGAAGCAAATAATTAAGATCTTATTGGGGTTTAAATCTTATAGTAATTTAATATTAATCAAGTAAAACCTCGCGCATGTACAGTATGGTACACTACATGAATTTTCATCATACTTAATATTTTCAATGGGTATACAGTCTACTGGTACAATATATAATGTACAAGGATCAGTTAGATTATAGTGAGGGTTCATAATAACGAGAGTCTATTGTATAAAGAACAGGCTTCAAGATCTGATTAGAGAAAATTGAAAAGAATATACCGTTAAGTAAAACTAATAGAATTATTTTCATCAAAAACTAAGTTTCATTTTTTAACTTCTAAATTTGGGAAACAACTACTGAAAAAAAGTTTCATTTTTTAAGTTATCCACTTTGCAAAAGTTTTTCTAGAGGTGATTCAGATCTTATATATGCCATTTTTACTTTAAAAGGTTTATTGCCATTTATTATGTTTATACACCCAAAAGTCAGTAAATGTTTGACATCAATTATGATAAAGATTTTGATTAATTTGTGTAATTTGCGATCTTTTATTACATGATTTGTTTTAAGCAAATTCTTAAAAATTTAATTATTTAATAATCTCATCCTTTTATCCAATATTCTATTTATATCTTCTGATATTGAATTAAGGATAGTATAAAGTAGTTATTAAGTGATGATATGATTAAGATTGCTTATAATTATTATTATCTTATTTTTTAATTTGAATATTTTATGTTAATGAAAATTATAATTTTAGGTTATTATCAAATCAAAAGATAACATGTTTGATGTGCTATTAAGTTAAGGAAATAAATCCCATATTCAATAATTAAATTTTTTAAGAATAAAGAAATAGTTTATTGATTCAAAGGAAAAGAGTGATTTAATTGGTATTTAACGAGTAAATTAATAATTTATTTGACATAAATATTTGTTGCTTTAAACTAATAATTTGATTGAATCACTTATTTGTGTTAATTCTTAGAGTTTTTATTTATTTAAAATTTTATTTTAAATTTGTTGAACTTTTGAAGTTTAAAGCTCTTATTCGACTGATAGAGGTTATAGATATAAAATAATTACAAACCATTTACACTTAAAAACTAAAATAATAAAGTTTGTTACATATCTAATTTGACAAAGGAATATGTAATTGATTGGTGTGTTTGTTTGGATTATGCATTAGGTTAGGCGAGGTTTGGTTAACTTACTTTGCTTTGCAAAAGTTAATATTTATTCTGTTGATAATATATTTTTTTATAAGGAATTCCTAACATCTCTGATATTGAAATGAATTAGTGCTTCAATTGAAACATTATTAATTCAAGTATAAGAAAAGTATACTTTCATGCTCTATATTTTCACTGTTCTTAATGAAAGCAAAAAATTCTTCATAAAGCTATTAATAATTTCAGTAACTGATATTCTGAAACATTTATAATATGCCCCTATTTTAAAGAATATATGATTTATTCGTATTCTTTGCTAAATATATCTTTTTAAGTGTCATTACTTTTTAATTTATTTCAAATATTTATTTCAATGAATAATTTGTTGATTATTTATCGCAATCATTTGAGTTTGTTGTGACTCAAAATATTAGAAAAAGATATATCATGAGAAAAGCTAATATAAGTTTACTTTTTATCAGAACGTAAACTAATATATTTTTTCAAGTATTCATTCATTTCTCACAATAACCTCAAGCGTTTTCAGGGCTCTATATTTTAATAAAGATTCCAAATTATTTTAAATGCCTTTTAGCAAAATATAAGCATTTGTGCCCTCCAATGCCTCCCAGTATTTTGGAATTTGGGTCATTTTTAGCCAACTCTCATATTTCTCTTAATTGTAAGACTTGTCTGAGATAGCGATGCAATTAATAATTTAACGGTTGATATGAGTTTAACGCAATTTTCACAATTTCTTAATCCTATTTAATAATTGTCTTGATTTAAGAAATTAATTAAATGAACAAAATTAAGTAATAATGAAATGTATATAATATTGTGTAAGTAAAACAAGATCTAAGAATATCTTTAATATTTCGACAGATTATAGCAGTGATGCGAATCACTTCATATTAAAATTTCTCAAATTAAATGAAAACTAATTAAACGATATGCTTCAAAAAACTTAGGATTCATTAATTTTAATTTATTTAGTTTAATATATTAGTAAAACTTACCCATCATTTGCTCTAAAAAGCAAATTAAATGGTTTGTATACAGGATTATAAATAGCTTATAATCTTAATTCAATGGCAAACTTAATCAAGATTTAAAACTTTTAATATAAAGTGTTTTTTATGAAAATAAGTCACGTTAAGACTTGATTAAGCATTACTGCAATAATTTAAAATTATAAAAGTTTAAAATAATGAAAAGATTTTTCAACGATATTAGAAATGTGTCTGATGAAGGAAAATGATATCATTTAATTATAGGACGAAAAGCGCGATTAAATCGTGTGAAAGTATAATGAATTATTGTTTGACTATAATTGATAGGGAAATATATCATAAAATTGAAATTTAAATTGATATTTTTGAAGCATTGATTTGATTCCATTTAGGGCTAATAACTTTGGGAGTGGAGCTGTTTCAAGAATTAAATAGTCTAAGTAACAGTCAGGAGTCTGTTATTTTGAAGGACCCCTTTACACAATCTTAAATTGAATATTGATTTTTTTTGAGTTTCCTATCATTTATTATACAAGTGTTTCAAAAATTAAACTAATCTTTTCTGTGTTAAGCTAATAAATCTGAATTTTTTTTCATTAATTTTGCAAAAAATATAAAAAATGCTGCCGTTAATAATTTCTTTAATTAGGGATAACTCTAGTGCTTGATCTTAATTAAATTAATTAAATAAAATTTTATCTGATCTACTAATCAATTAGAAAGAGAATAAATTTATGAAAGAATATAAATGAGAAAAAGTATTCGTTTACTTCAATTAAACTGATAAAAGAGACAATACTAGAGTAGAATAGTTTGTAATATTGCTGATGACTGTAATATGCATTTGTCTGATAATACTTTGAGACTCGCATTGAGATACAGGACAGATAATGGAGTTCATTCAACAAGAATGTAAGGGTTGGAGTGAAAAATTTAAAATTTATTCATTGTAATTACATTGCATTAAATCAAGTAAACCTACATTGAATCATCATTAATGGGTGTTCCCTTTCCAGTTTCAAAGGTTTTAAAATTGATGCCAAATGAAGTTAAAAGTTTAATATAAAAACTTTTTCTCGTAGTCTCATTCTTACAGTTATACAGAAAATTGAGATAATTTATAATCTTTTGAACAAATGATTTAATGGTTATGTATCATCTATTTCTAAGTTATCTAAAAGTTATAATTTAAGATAAAAAGTAAAAATATAGGTCAAGGAATTTTAAATGCTTTAGATGTTTTAAATTCTTAATTGGTATGTTCTTTAAAAGTGAGCTTTTTGTTGTATTTAATGTTATTTAATATCCGCATATCTATAAAGCATATTCTCTCTTAGTCTTAATTTTACAAATCTATGATTTAATAAACGTTAAGGCGCTATATAGTGTGCATATATGTCAGGCATAAGCACGTACTGAAAAGTATAGCACATTTAAGCTTACAAGTTAGTGAGTCTGATAGGTTGATGCCCCTGAAAACTATGTTAAACTTAAAACATTTTTTGAAAATAATTTCAAGTATAGAATAATATTACAGATCTTTTTTTGATGAGTTTATCGTGCTTTTCATGGTGCTTATGTCATTGTCTCTCAACACAATATTATTATGAACTTAACAATACTAATACTTTAAGTCCTATTAATTTTTTAGGAATCATAAATTGTTATATGGCTTAACAATTTTATTCTTATTCTTAAATAAAATAAGAGTTAATTCATTTTTGTGTAATATATACATATATCATAAATCACGCTTTAGAAAAGAATAAACTATTTTACTAATTTAAATATAATTTAATATTTGAAATAAAAAAACATAAATCTATTCCTATGAATACTCACCAGAATATTAAGGAATTAAATTTATTTATGCATTATTTATAGTTAAGATGTTTAGATTAAAAAAGAGCTTTCATTTTTCAAATATAAATATCTCGAACATCAAAAAGAAAGTGTTATTAATATATTAAAGTCTTATTATAATAATTTTTTGATCATATTTATAAAAGAATAGATAAAGTGCATCAGCACATCCTTTATTAAGGAAATCAAAGTCTTTTTCTTGTTGTACATAAATTTAAATGTTGTTGTGTTTAAATACATAAGAAATTCGTGAATTCCTGTCCGATAAAAACTAGATAAAAAATGTTGTACAACACTGTCTTAAAGTTCAAAACACTGTTTTTTGATTAAATCAGTGTTTGGGATGAGCAATGGCTTATCATATACTTCACGATTTATTAAGATAAAATCAATTGTCTTAATTTTTATACATTAAATTTGTATAACATGTATATATTTAAACACGTAAGATGAAGATAAACTTATTTAATTAAACCTCATTCGACTATACTTTTGATAGTGTCTCTAAATTCAATTCTTGGGCTTCATTTTTGGCAATTTTTATCTTAATGTAGTTCTTATTCAATTTTGATAAAAAGCTTGATTTAAGAAATTTTTAAATTATTTACTCAATACCTTATACTGTATTAGTATAACTGCTTTAATGAAATCAGTTTAGGAAACAGAATCGTGTCTTCAAGTGATAATATGACTCTTAATGTTATAACATTTGCTCCAAATGATTATTCGATAATTGAAACGGTGCCCAAAATTAATGAAATTTTCACATCTATTTGCTTATGTGATTCAGATTTCTCAAGCGTGACACAGGTATGACTTATTCAAGAATAAATAATTCAATTTGAAATACTAGTGAAAGTATACATTTAATGTTACAATATATGTCTCAATCCATACAAATAAATGGGAAAATATAATTTAAAATAAAGATTCATTTTATTTTTATTTGAAACTAAAATGTATTAAAGTGTTATTGAATTGAATTTAGTATTTTTAGTATTATGTAAAATCTTCAAAGAATTAATACAAACTATTTTTCAAAGTGTTCATAAATAAAATATGAATAAAATAACAAAATTTTTAAAAAAAGACATTTCTACACAACAGCAGCGACTGATGAGGCATTTAAAGCTTGTTAAGTATCTAATCATAAATTCTACCATATCTAACATAAATATTGGTTGCATATCAGCACATATTTGCATATCTATTATTATTTGAAATCTATTCAGTTTAGCATAAACTTTGTTATCAGTTTAATTATTATTGTTATATAATAATCGGTTAATTATGTATAGATTTGAATCCAGAAATTTGAGCTTAATTTAAATAAATGCATAGCTCACAGTCAGTTTTTTAATTACTTTTGCAGATTTACTTTTTATGCTTGAAGTTTAATTGATTACTGATTGGGGACAAAGAATGATACAAAAAGACAATCAAATGTATTCCAATCAATTTCTTAAATTATGTATTTTAGACAAAGCTTGTTATCTATTGAGAGAAAAATACATAATTGATAATCAGAATTGATAATAAAGGCGAGAATTAGGGAATGACTGTTTAAATGATTACAAGAATTAGGTATATATTTGAGTTATTGTTTATCTATATATTTGAGGGAGTATTGGCATGAAAAGTAGCGAATCGTATGACCCACTGGCCTGTTCAGTCATAACAACATGTGAATTATTTTATCATAAATTTTTCATCGAGTAAACAATCAAACATAAGAAGATGGACTCTTGTATCAGTTAATTTGTTATGGCTTTAAAAATGATTGATTTTTGCTTATTTTGTCATTTGTATTAAGCAGTATTCAGTTTCCTTTAAGTTCTTTCTGTTTATTGTAAGCTTGCTTTTAAAGAAGTAGAACTATACTGCAAATGCATTTTAATTTTTTTAAATCCAAAACTATTGTTAATTTAGTTATTTTTCATATAATTCATCCAATGATTTATTAGTCAATAATAATAAGCTATAAAACATTAAATAATAACAGCTTTAAAACCATATTAAACTGCATGAAAAGAAAATAAACTGAAATTTATCTTATTCTCCGAGAAACTCCTTTATTCAATATATTATATTTGGAAAATCTATACCGAGAGCATGTCATGAATATTTAAAAATCTGAGGATTTAGTTATCTTTAAACTGCACGAAAAATGTATTACATGAATGAAAAATACGTTTTGCATATCCTGTAACAACTAATTTATTCTCAGTTTACAGAAGCGACACATTGTTTAATAATAAACATTTAAGGAAATCCATCTGAGACTTAAATAAATGTTTGAGTGGTTACAAATTGGAAGTAGTATTATGTCATTAACTTGCGAATTGCTGACGAATTGAACCTCTGATGTCTCTATAAGTGAGCTATAAATAAGTTATTGAATTGGTTTTAAAGTAGAGCTGAATGAGAGAGAGAGATATGGGCTCTGGAACTGTAAACTTTTCAATAAAGGATAATTACTTGTTTGGAAAAATAAGTTTTTCAATAAAGCAAATGTAGTAACAGGTTATTTCATACTGAAAGAGATCCGATTCAGGTATAAAATTCTTTTTGAATTTTATTTTCCCTATTGTTGTTCTAAAAATGCTTACATTGAATTACAATAATGATGACATCGGCTGACAAATAAACTCAAATTTAAAGCATTAAATTGATTTTCTAATAATTTATATTAAGATTGCCTTAAGATTTTGCCAATTTATAAAGTAGAGTAACCGACAAAATTGGATGTAATCGAACAATGACTGTGAAAAATGTAAGACCAGTTAATGCCTAAATCAGGTATATCTAAAGTTTCCTGATATAAGATCAGGAAGGAATGCGATTTGTAATAACTAGAGCGAGGCTTGCAATAAGTCAAGTTTCTGATGGACGATCAACACATTAATGTTATTTAGACGATTAGCTGGCATTGAATGAGTTTTTCAATTTCAACGTCCTGTATGTGTATTCTGTATTATATTTAATTATCTTTCTATTTATTCCGTGTCATAATTTTCAACAATATTTTTATTAATTTTAATCACGTTTTCTGTCTTTTTATTTTACTATTTACGTGATATCTGTCAGAAAACATTTTCTTATATAATCTTAGTTTCAAGTGATTTATGTAATCATTTGTCGTGTTATTATTAAAATCAAATGATCGCAATCAATAGGATGATTACGAAAGTTTGATTGTTAGAGATGTTGCTTAAACTTATTTTAGATCAAAATTCATTTCACAGACAATGAATCGCTTTTTAAACTCTGAAATATTAGGGTTAACTGTGATTATTAGAAGAAAATTATTATTTAATCTTTAGAATTAAATTGTTTAAAAATTCATTGAACTGTATTATGAAACTCATAAACTTTGGTTTAGGAAAAAATACTTATGAACTAATAATATAAGAAAAGAAGAAGTTTTATATTATTATTTAGAATATCCTGTGTTTTCAATTACTTGACCTTCAATGGATAGACATTTATATTTTAATAAGTTTTAAAAAATCAAAACAAAACCTCAAATTGATTTATAAAGCGGTGTTCAAAAACATTTATGTCAACAGCACTCAAAACAATACGAGGGTTTGATTAGATCTTTCATTTCTTTTATAAAAATCCATTAAATTAATAAAATGTGCGAAAATGATAACTTATTTCAAGTTGAAACAAGTTTTTATTAATATCTTTTCACAAATATTAAGTCCGATAAAACTTGAATAAGTAAGTCATTGCTACGAACTGAGGAAACCTTCAAATTCATGATCCCTTATATCTAAAAGAAAGCAAATGTACTTTTGATCTTAAAAAGCATTAATTACTTTGCTCTACTTTATATTTATTACTAAATTCATCCTAAATAATAAGAGGCTCTAATTATTTCAATAATTGTTGGGTATTTCTCATTCACTTAAATAATTGTAATAAAAAATTTTATTTCTAACGTTTTGGTATCAAATTTCAAATATTTTGGTATCAAATCTTATAAACACGCAGAAAAAGAAATCAATTTATTTATAATAATCTGAGACTATTTCTAACGACTTGAGATTATTAGGCTATAAGTTTCAAACTTTAAAAAAATTAAAAGCTCTAGTGTTTGTTTTGAGGTTTCTTTATTAAAAGCACTTATAAGTAAATTAAAGGCAAGCGTTTCCAAACTCCTTTTGTACTGTACTAAGTCTGTACTCAAAATTCATAATAATTATTTCAAAAAATCCAGAAAAATCTCGCGCAAACATGGCTTTTAAAACACAATAAAGTAATTTTAATATAAAAATTCTATTTTTATTAAAAAAAAATTAAAATATTTTGTTTTTGTTTTACTTCCTGCAAAATGATTTCATATAATTCATTAAAATTTGTTAAAGGTGTGAATTAGTAAGTGGTACGAAATGAATATTTAAAATAATGCTTTTTTCAAATGTTTGATTTTCTAAATATAAAATTTTAATGTTTCAAAATTTTTATATTGCAAACCACTTTAGAAGAGTTAATATGTGCGGCGCTCATAAAAATACTGTTAGAAATCGATTACCAAAAAAAGTATATCTTTGAGAATAATTTAAGTTTTAAAAATAAAACATATGTATCATTACATAATGTAAGCCACACTGGTATATGATTAGAATGCATACCATGTATAGCACATCGCATAATTAAATATTGAAATATATTATTTTCTTTAACATTTGTTTGTTTCAACTTATCATTTAGACGTTGAAACATTTGTTTATTGTTTATATAAAATTCAATATCCATTAATGATAAGTAAATCTTTTTGAAATCTTAGAATCTCCATAAGAAACACAGTTACAACTTATAACTGTATATTGAAAACTACATAATATCTCGGTTGTGGTGTTGCGATGTATAAGCAATGAAAAGGAGTTCTTAAAAAGTTTAAATCGCTTAAAGTTATAGAACCAAACGAGAACCAGTCGGCTCAACTCCCCCACCATTATCTCCCCAAATGTTCTAATTTAGGACAACTTTGATTGCTTGTGCACGCTTACTATCTTTTCTCATTTGCGTGAATGCATTCGGTCTGTTTGCGAGTTGAAGTTAGACCATAGACTTGGTTACTTTAAAGTGATTTTTTATTCCTTCATCTGCGAGGAAATGTGTTTGTATTTTATTTTTCACTTATTTTTAATAATGACAGTCGGGCTTTTGTTTGATAGTAATATTAATGCATTCAATTTGAAGCTCAAGGTGCACCAGATCTTATGAATGACACCTCTATTGATTCATTTTTAATTAATATTTGATTAATTGGATGTAAAATCTAATATTTTGATTATCTATTTGTTTAAACAGATCTGAAATAATGTGAACATCAAAAAGTGAAGTGAAATGAATTTATAAAAAGTTGGATACAATTATAATGCAAGCATTCAGTGGGTTGAGTATTGTGTGTAAATATATTAGAAGAACTTGTTCATCAGATAAGACAATTTACAAAAATGTAGATCATGTGAATCACTATAGGATTAAACATTCACTCAGTTCATTAATTAAATTATCGCATTTAACTTTCATCTTCATTCTGGTCAATTTAATCATACAGGAAACAAATGGTCAGCAGCAGACAGGTAGGAAAAGTGAAAACCGTTACCGTATGCATTACTAAATAATTACTGTCAGATAATTGCAGTTCAAGTCTAAAAACTAAAAATGGAAAGTAAATGTGTAATACTTTATGATAAAGTTAAATAATGGTATAATGAATGGAAGATCACGTCAAGTGATTACTAAGTCAAACAAGTCAAACAAGACAGGGAAGAATAGGAATAACGACACATTAGGCATTAAACGTGTCAGAAGAGGTTATTAACACATGAAAGTTACAAATACCACATCAAAGTATCATAAGATAGAGAAATCTTCAATATTTCAAATGTTACTTTTGATTATTGAGAACCTGTACATAAGATTTTTTATTTATATACTTTTAATGTATAACTGGGTAGTGGGGATCAAATGTTTAGCGGGGATTAGAGAGGGGCAACTCATTTGGCTCTAAGGCAACTGCGTTTGAGCAGTTATTATAATTCATTCTTCAACTGTTTGAAAGTTAAATATTTTAATTCAAAGCCTCAATTCCTGTTTACTTTTTAATTTTTATTGCATTAAATTGAGACAATTGTTCCAATTTATTTAAACCATATTTCGCTTAACATTTTTTCATAGCTTTCATTTCCCAGTTTAATGAGTTAAATAAATTTAATGTAGTCATAAGAGAGAAATTAATTGTTCACTTTTATTTTGATCCATTTAAGTGGTATACCATTCCATAGCCCACTCATATTGAAACAGACAGCTTGTGAGATGATAAGTGTAGGTGGACTTGATATAAATAATTTATTAAGTCTTAAGTGTGAAATTGAATATCAATTTTATAGTAATAGCCATTTAAAGCGAGACTACTTTTTAACCACATCTGGAATTCATTAACCAAAAACTGAAATAAGAATTATATAATACATAATGAGAAACATAAAAGCAGTGTCACTAAATAGTAATTATAGAAAGTTTAGCTCAACCCTCAGCAGTAGGCATATTGTGCAGAAAATTTATTGTATGGGACAATGAACTGTTCAAAAGATTCTATTAGCAGTACTAACATAACTATAGATATAAAGATGATGCCTGTCTTCTCCTATTAATAATAGACTCAATATTACTATATCTGCAATAAATTTAATGAATATGCTATAAATAGAAAGGAATTTAATCGTTTAGTTTCAGATGCAGTGCAGACTTAAAAATTAATTACCATCTAATGGATAAGCAATATTGAAGATTTCTACAATATTAAGAAATTACCAATTCTTTTGTATAATAGTTGTTTCAAAATATAGGTCAGCACAATTTTCTCTCTGGTATTTCAGTATTATATCTTTTGTTTGATAGTATATGTTTTTGATGAGATAAAAGTTCTGTTTTTATTTATATTCATTTTGTACAACAAACATTTGAAGGGTTAGCTGTAGCTGCAATGCAATCGATGCATGAAATACTTGACACCAGCGCTTGTTCGCCATCATTGCACTGCACACAAACAGAAGCAGTAAAGTCTCTGTTAGAAGCGGTTATGAAAAAATTTATGATTATAGTATCATAAGTTTGACCCAACTTTCTCTATTCTTTAATGGTTACTGAACTTGGTTACTGTGTCACATCTGATTCCACTGAGGAATATGAGCATTAAATGAATAAATGAAAGAAAGAGGCAAAACAGCGAAACAAAACTATAGTCTAAGAGAGGTTAATAGGATTGTATATAAGTTCATAAAATGCTCTTTGACTTCATATACAGTGATTTTACAATGAGTTCATTTCCTCGTAATAGTTATGGGGATGATAGTGATGTTGATCGTAATGGTGATGCATAGGCTCATACCTAATAACAATTTGAACATAGCTCTAAAATATGAGGGAAAATATACTTTGAATAACAAGCTGTGAAAGTGGTTTCGTATACACACTACGACACTATTGTTTAGAAACAAAGAATCGCGATTATATCATGATTTACTCACCCATGGCATTGATGCCATTGATGCCGTTCATATATGATAACTAAGAAAAGGTCAGTTTATTCGTGGCTTCAGTTAAGCTGTTGTTCGCATTCATAGGGAAAGGGAACAAATTTCTATTGTGATAAACAAACTTATTAAATAAATTGATCAATTAATGCAAATTAACTGATGATTTTGACTTAGATGAAGACGGGTTCAGTTGATTCAGTTAATTGCTATAAATTAATGACTTCAAGTCAAATATTTCATTTAAAATTACAGAAATGTCAAATTTTTTTGTTTGTTTGAAAAGATTTCATGACAAATAATATTGTAGTACAATATCTGAGACTACAGTACGAGACATTCGTGAAACGCTCCAATTGCAGCACAATCTTAATTCTCAGGTTTGTGGGAAATGAAGTCTAGTTGAGAACATGAGTGAAATATATATGATATTACAGTGTATACCGACTAAAATATACCAATAGGTGACGGTTCGATACATTGTTAGCCAATTTTTATTTATTACTGTATTATTAGATAGAATTTAGAGCATTCACTCTGTTATTAAGAGAGCAATCGCTTAATTTAATTCTTTATTACCTTATGTGGAAGAATATGCACTCATTTTTGATTATTATTTATTGTTACCAAAAGCAGAACCTTATCTTTTATCAGTCCTAATGTTTTGATATTCAATATATTGTGTACGAAAACATGATTTCAACATTAAATATATGTGAAATTCTGAATTGGAGTCCAGATTGATAGTCGTCTATTTCCAGTTCTAGAAACCTGGTCTACACATATTGACCTGAAGACCTCATGTCGATAGCGTGGTTTGCGGTTTATTATTAGCTTATATATCGTTTTGTTTGCCTAAAACTTCGTCAATTATTTTTGTTTTTTATCTATTATATGGTCTTATTTTTCATACTTTAGTAAACAGATTAATCAACAGATTCTGTAAATAAGACTTCAACATGAATTATATTTGATTCAATTGATTGAAATATTCCACTATTATTACTGAATGTTATTGAATTATATTTATTTCTAGGAATTTAAGTTTGATATTAAACTTGAGAAGTATTTTCCTTCAAAAGTAAATAATTATCTTATAAAATACAAATTAGCTTTTAATTAAGTTTCGATTGAGAAACTAAATACAGGTATAAAGTTAGCAGAACTTAATATCAGGTTTCAGGAGCTTTAAGCAATAGTCAGTAATATTACTGAATTTAGTAATTCAAGTGAATACAGTATAATATGAAATTCATATTATGAAGTCGTGCGTTACTTTTCAGCCTTGAAAATGCTTCTCTCATGTTATAGTCATTGTGATATCAATGATAGGCAAATAGAGTTCTTGAAAAGTTATTGTATTTTTTTTATAAGAGTACATTCCTTAATAAATTATGATAAATAACACTACGAAGTGATTTAACAACAAAATTCGTGTAAAGCTATAATTATTTTTATAGTTTATTTAGTAATTATTCGGTTCATAAGTTTTAAATAAGGATTAGATCACTTTACATATCATATATCATATGAGGTGCACTACACTACACAAAAAAAAGTTTAATATTGAACTTAAAGTTGTATGACTTTTAATGGAACTTCTGAATAAATTTTCTCTTATCAGAAAGAACCTGAAAATAGCGCTTATATTTATGGTTTTGATAAGAAAATTAATTCAAAAGTTCAACTTTAAAATAAAATTATCAAATTATAAAAAAAATAAATTTAATTATAAGTGAAATGTTGAGTTAACTGTTATTTTTAATGTCATTTTATAGCTTTTTCTTTGGTTTTATTATGAGTTAATTATAAGCCCTAGATATCAATCTTATGAAATCATTATTTAAGGAACAAAACACACAATTGAATGAATTGTTTCAAAAAAATGATAAAATGCTACCATAAAAAGAATATGACTTAAGCCTTTTCTGCTAATGCTCACAACTGGTAGTATTTTATTTGAGAATTTGTTATCTGTACTACTGATAAGTGAGCTGAATATGAAATGGATTTAATTAATTAAAAAAATTACAAAAAAAAGTTAGAAACTCGCCCTCAAAATCTTGTGAAATAATAATTAATATTCAGAGCTCACACCAGGAATTCTTTCAAAAAAGTATATAAACCAGATGAACAGAAATGCCTTATGCCTTGAACTGACAAAAAAATATCCTCTGGCAGTTACGTATAAAATAATTTTATATTCTGTTTTTTCAGTAGTGTCGTGTCTCAAATCTAAATCATGAATACAATGCCAAATATACCACTAGTTCTGCACGACTTATACAAGAGATTGCATTAAAGGACTTATTTTTAGTCTAAATTCTCTTAATTAGTTGACTATACGATAGTTTAGATGAAAAAAGAGCAAAGAGTTAGAAATTTGTTAGAATTTAGAAGCACAGCCTTATTTGTCCTTGTCTTTAATGACTTCATTTCAGTTCTTTGAACTGTTCAACTCTATACAGTTATGTGTTCATTACTGTACAATTAAGAATTCGTTAGTATTTCTAAAAACAATTCTGTTCAATAGTCAACAAAATCGTTAATTTTTTTTCTCTTCCTCTTTTATTTTTCCAATTCATTGGTTTTGTTTATTTATCGATCAAATTCAAACACACTTAAGCACTTCTCGTTTTGTTTAATTTACAGTAATTATAGTTTACATTTGAATTGTAGTCATAATATTTGGAAATTCATATTTCAATATTTAAATGTATTGTTTTTGGCATTTATGAAAATTTTATGTTAAAAACAAATCCAAATGATGGTAATCTTCATTTTACACGTCCAAAAAAGTTTATACTATAGATAACGGTCTATCAGCCAAGCGATACAGCTCTTCTGCATAAATTCATGACATAATGACTTTAAATTACTTCTCACATCAGGTGTAAAATCAGAAAAAATGCTTTAATCAATACATGTGACGCATATTTCTATAATTGTAATCAAATTCTTAGATATAATACTGAATTCAAATAAGCTTTTATTTAAAGTAACAAAAGTTTAATTACAAGTGAAACAATAAATTTGTTGTTTTTAAGGAATTTGAATGAATCGAAAATTAATTAACTAAAAAAACCTGTAGTGAAACAGAATAAAAATACTTTTTTGGGAGAAACTCAAAGGTTTGGCAAACTTTTCTTATTTGTATTTATTTTCCGAAACATTCAATTAAAATAATTCTTATAATAAACTCTTAAACCCATAAAAGTGGAAATTTTTCTTTTATAAAATGACTTATTTTCTCTCAAAATTAATTTAATTCATTAGAATAATCAAATTTTCTCCTATTTATTCGAGTTGAATACACTCATTACGAGTACTTCACACTGAATGCCTACACAATTAAGGCATTGAAACTATTATTTGCGAATAAAAACTATTTTTTGTGATCTCCATTCTCACTGTATTCAAGCAATACATAAATAAAATGTAAAGAT
Organism: Nanhermannia elegantula; assembly: GCA_034699485.1. Lineage (NCBI taxonomy): Eukaryota > Metazoa > Arthropoda > Arachnida > Sarcoptiformes > Nanhermanniidae > Nanhermannia > Nanhermannia elegantula. The sequence goes on from JAQGCH010000095.1 coordinate 30,289, forward strand.
TCAAGTGTTATAAGTTGTATAACAGAAGTGGCTTAATTAAATGGACTGAATGAATGGTACTGTGAGTGCAATTAAAATGGTTTCAACACTTTCACAATTTATTTAAGTCTTCAAACAGAGAAGTGAAAAGACATTAAACATAATTATTGATATTTGCATTTAATTGAAGTACTTAAGCACACTTTCTGTCACTTAAAATAAAGAAAAGTAACAATAACTACAAAACTAAGCTATATTTAACTTGGTTGAGATAAAATTGCAATTAATCTGATTTGCTTAACTTCCGTGATTTAATTTTCTAGTATTAATTTAATAAATAGTATTAAACCTTTCATTAAATATAAATATAAATTATATGAGCGGTGCAGCTCTTGATCAAATTTTATGCATATTTACTGTGAAGTGAAAGTTATACGTTTTTAATTAACACTTTACATATTTTTTAATAGGCTGTAAATTCTATCCTGTCGGAGAAAATAGAAGGTTTGAAAGGGTTGCCGAAAACCTACCCATCGGTTAGTATTAATTAATAAAATTTTTTATTAAGAAATATCATTTTTTAGTAATTCACAGTTTGGTTGGAGTAAAGATTTTTTATTTCATAAAATTATAAATTGTGATCCACTTTGGATTGGAATTTGCTTCCGGTGATTAACATTAGAAATCCTAACGTGTATTGAAAGCTTTTAAATATTTAAAAAGTATATCAAAGATGATAACCCTTTGGTTATTCGCAAATAATTAATTACCTGTTTTTTTATCGATCATGGATTGAGAACTTAATTTTTTTAATTAAAACACCAATAAATGCAAATTCTTGAAAAGATCTGACCCACTGGATTAGAGATCTATATAACCTTTTTCAATAATTTATAGAGAATTTGATGTTTTCAAATATGCATAATGTTGTTCCGGCATCTCTTTACTCCCACCCATTATTCCTTTAATTTAATTAAACTGTGAAACTACTATTCACTCATTAACCGAACATAAGTCTGAATAAAATTAATATTAAATTCTCAATCAATCACATCATAGGAAATGAAGTGTTTAAAGTAGAAGTTCACCCAAGAGTTGATTTCAGACTCGAAGCTGTAGATAATAGTTTAAGTGACATAAATTATTTTAAGTATGAAGTAATCGATGATAAAATTGTTGCCATAAAACTTGCTCACTCTTTAGAAGATCTCGTCGACAGGGTATGTATTACTTTTGACGAAACAATTGCAAAATTCTATAAATGTCTCAAATATTCCTTAATAGCGAGACCCGCAAAGCGTTTTGAAATTCAAGCTAACTTGTAAAGGCACGAGTGGAACGGTATGATTCAAATTAATTTTAATTTCCTATAGTTTTGTTCGCAAATTAGGTGTCATTTCATAGTCAATGAACACAAATAAGTTTTTGTCACTTTATATTTAGCATTCATTCCTTAACTGATGTTCTATTTAAACCACCGATTTTAAGACTCATATAAAACCCAACTTCAGCCCTATTTTCTATTGATTGTTAAAGTTTAACTTTTTATAAAAATATTCATTAATTTTTCTTTAAAAATATTTTATAAAAATAAATTAATGGAAAGTAATGGACCATTAGTTCCATTTAAAGTTTATATGTTACCAAAAAATTGCTTTTTCTTCACTTACAAGTTGTGTTAATATAAAAAATTATACACATATTATAATAGCTATAATTATTATACAATATTTAACTTAAATTTTATTTTCACATATTTCTTCAACTTATAAAAAACATTTTATTTGGGTTAAGCTTTCACTTTGAAATAATTGAATTGATAAGAATAATGAGAAAGCATATTATTTTGAGGTCATAAAGATTTAACACTTCTTAAAAATAATACTAATTGCAAGACCTCTTCAATAAGAATTGAGGCTCTATCGAAAGTTTTCGTATCCTCATTGGCCCTATTCATTCAATTAATACTTTTAGTCATAGAAATTCAAATTCAAATTATTTTTTATCGTCATAGGAAGAAGCGTTTCTGCCGGTGACAGGTATAGTACATATTGATTTTCATATAATTAATTCGATAATATTTATTAACCTGTATTTTAATACAAGTAATTTATGCATAGTTTACGTGCAAGATGTGAACGACCACTCGCCGGAATTTCAGAACGTTCCTTATTCTCTAGAAGTAGATGAGGTACTGCATAGATGAATAGTTGCAAAAAATAACATTTTGTGTAATAAACAATTTGCTAAATCCTTATATTTGAATTTAAAGTTAACGCCAGTTGGACTGACCGTATTTCGTGGTATACATGCTCTGGACCGTGACAAGCCTAATACAGCCAACTCTGATATTACATACTCTATTGTGGTAACTTTGTTTGTACTTTTTACTCAACTACCGTAATAGTTAACACTTACCGTCTGCCATATATAGGGTGGCAATGAAAATAACTCGTTCATCCTTTCCGACCCAATTGAAGGCATACTTGTTATTAATAAACCATTAGATTATGATAATGGGATTCGGGAGTTCAAGATTCAAATACAAGCTTCGGTAATAATGTTAACATTAGCTAATTGAATATGATGAGAATGCATAAAATATTTTTTTGCATTAGGATCATGGCAGTCCCATTAGCTTAAGTCAAGTCACAGCTATGACTATACGAGTTAAAGATGCTGACGATCAAAATCCGGTGTTTACTCAAGAAGTTTATAAGGCCAGCGTCTCAGAAATTGCTAAAATTACGGTATCAATTGTATTACACCTGCATAATAGCTACAGTGAAACCTCTCTAAGTTGTGAACTCATTAGACACCAATTTTGTGATCAACTTTTAGAGGTTCTAATTTGCTTAATGTTAACCCTATGGGATTCGCAACAGACACCAATATAGTGATCAAAATAAGGAGGTGATCAACTAATAGAGGTGATCAACTCTAGAGGTTTCACTGTAACACTATATTAAGCTTATTTGAATAAATGTGACAACACGTAAAATGATTATAACTGAAAACAATAGGATTTTATTTTTAACTTTTAAGGTTAGGAAAACAATAGTTAACTTTTAAGGTTGAATTGACTTTTAACTAAGTTTTAATTTGCATTTTGTAATTATATGAGTAAATCTATCGATTGCTCAGTAAAGTTATTTAAATACTGTACTATTCTTAACTCAATTCGGGATTTCTTTTAGTCAAATATTAAAATTTTCATTTCGAGTTCTAATTATTAATTTAAAACTTAGTTTTAAGTTAATTGTCTCTAAGTATTTGTTATCATCACTGTTCAAATCTATCGAATATAACATTGGCATAGAAAACATTACTATTAATATACTGTTATTCATGTAATAATTCTCATGCTTTTCATAGAACTCATTATAAATTAGAATAAAGAATATGAGAAAAAAATGTAAGCTTCACACTGAGATCTCTTGGGAGATGTTTTCAATTCTTGTTTCACTACTACTATAATTGGCAAAAATCTTTTCTTATAATGAACTTAAACGAAAGGAACATAAATAGTATCAGATATATATCATATCTTTAATAAAATAATAAACTTAATTAATATAAATATAGGGCCATCGCATACGTGAAAAAGTAGTTGTGCAGCCCGCTATTCATGCCTTTGATTTAGATACGGGAATAAATGCAAGATTACGTTATGCAATAATTTTAGGTAAATTGAATTCTCTTATCTTCAATGTTTATATTTTCACTTAAGATTTAATGAGTTAATTACTATATTTATCACTAAAGGCAACGAGGGAGGATTTTTTGAAATGCACGACCAAACCGGTGAACTATTTCTGGTTCGCGAAATCGATTTGGAAAGTTTGCCAAATGCTGTTTTGAGTCTTCAAATTCAGGTAATGTTAAACACTTTGTTAAATATACAGTAGATATCAAATACAGATAACAATCAAAAAAATAATAAATGACTTAAACACAGAACTGACATAAACCGGTTCATTCATAATATTCATAATATGAATAAAAGCTGAAAGTTTAATATCAATAATAATGCATAAGTCAGGGATACTTATTATTGAACACAGTC
>JAQGCH010000096.1:0-34292 GCA_034699485.1 Nanhermannia elegantula
CCCCCCCCCCCCCCCCCCCCCCCCCCCCCCCCCCCCCCCCCCCACACCAGAGGCAAACCTATGGTTGTCAAGGTATGGTTGAGAGATCCTTTTGAACCTACTAACTTATAAGAGATAATCGACATTCATTTTCTAAAGAAACATTTTAACTCTTTCCTAAACAAATTTTGTAATAACTGATAATTTCTAACAGTATTGATGTAATAAACATACTTTGATACAATTGATTTGAAAATAAATGATATATTGTTGGAAAAAATACCACTAAATTTGTAATTTTTGACCACTTATCACTCACTAAAAAAGAGTAAAATTTACACTTAATTTTGAAGCCCTAAACTTGAGCATTGGTATGAAAATTAAAATATTAGGTTTCATTGAGGATAAAATAAAGTAAATAGACATAAATTATTTAATATTAAAGCAAATTCTTATTTTCATTGAACTATAAATATATTTAAATTAATTACAATTCTATTTTTGGTAAATAGCGGAAAAATATATCATGAATGAAAACCTTATATAAAAAATCACTTTTTATGACTTTTATTGCAAAAGAGAGTTAAATAAAACTGCGATTCCATTGGAGACCGTATTTTGAATAGAATTCAATTAATACAAAGTATAAATACAATTTGACTCTTGCATAAAATCTTCTATTTATCTATAGTAAAAATCAGTATAAACGTTAGACAATTCAATGCACTTCTAATACCAATAGCAACCAAAACATTGGTGAGAACTAAAGCAATCTGTGGTAAAGAAAAAGAAAATTATGCAATAAATCGCAATTATTATGACTATAATTATTTTTTGCAGTGACAGCGAATAATCATTACTAATATTTTTTAGTCTATGCAAAATCCCCTCTAAATAAAGGACACAATAGGTATATCACAGGTGTGCGACTTTTTTCTATACATCAATAAGAAATAAAGTTAATGTTTGGCTCATTTCTAAAGCATATTTTGAAAGTTTTATTGTCTAAAATTCAGTCAATGAAGTATTCTTTCTATTGTCTGTAGTGACCTAACAATCGATATCAATAATTTTTTTATGAAAATGTTTTCAAATCATCTGTGTTTTTATATTAATAACAGAAAAAAAAGATTTTCTTTTTAGAGTTAAAAGTAAAAAGTTTAGAGTAAAAACTCAATAGATTTAAGTTTTGAACACAAAATCATAGATTTTCTAAAACATCACTCAAACTTTTAGTCTATTTAAAAGTTGAGCAACATTTCAAGATCTGAAGTGTTAATTTTCATCTGAAAAATCATTGGGTTTTCCTAATACTTTTTTTATCAGTTTGTTTACTTATTAATAGATTCAAAATTTTAGCTAAAATTTTTAAAAAAACTATGATTTTATGTTAAAAGCTTAAGCCTATTAATATGTGGGATAACACTATTTTTAATTAAATACTAAATACTGTTCTTTTTTACATTTCTTCTCTCAAATGAAAGTCGAATTGGTTTTTTTTATATTTTAAAGCTCTAGAATGGGATTAGAAAATAAAAAAAATTCTGTTATATGAAAGGATAATTTGGATTAAAACATGAGCTGTTAGAACGACAAAATAGTCAATCAGTTGCTGCAAAGAATTAAAATAACACGTGAATTGATTGTCAGTGAATGCAAAATTAATAAACAAATTGTTAAGGAATTTGACTGCAAAAAATTTATTAATTGTAAAATATAGTGTTTATTAAATTAAAATATACTGAATCAAAATACAATGTTAAAAACCCATATGTTTGTCATACTTGGAATTTAATTATTTAAATAAATGAAATGAACAGCTCTTCAGAAACAGTAGAAACACATCACAGCTCGTTTTTATTTATTCAATTTATAAATTCTGTTTACTTGAATCAAATAAAGTTTAAAGCTTGAGTCTCTTCCCTAAACTTAATAGTCGCTTAACCCATAACTATAATTATAAAAAACTTAATTATTTCTCACTGAATATTAAATATGTTTTTCCATATGGCACCATTTCGTTTTACAGAATTTTCTTTTGGCATCATTCAATTTAATTTTACAGAATTTCTTTATATGCACCGCAACTCATAAATTTCTGATATTAACCCTTGGAATCTAAGATATTTTATAAAATATACTATTTAAAAATAAGAATATGCTAAAATGTGCTCAAATATTTACAGAATCTATAATTTTTTAAAAATCATGAGAGTCTCCTTATCAGTAATCATTAATAATATAATAAAAAGGTTATAAAATGTTTTTAATTAGTGTGAAATGAAGGGATGCAAAAAGAAATGCTGCAAAATGAGAGTAATTAAATATTAAATAAAACAGCAATTTTTAAAAATATTATAGAGATTCACTATTAATGAAGATATATACTGAAGCTTTTATTTTTATTGTTATTATGATTGTCATTATTAGCCTTAATATTGCAAAAATAGTGGTCTGTGTTTTGAAGTTTAGCAGTAAATGATCATTTAGTTATAGGTTTGCATCAATTTGTGAATATTATATCTGTTTGTATGTATATTTTTTCATATTTCATATATATGTGCTATTCAGTAAATATAACAGATAATAGTAGAAAGAATATAAACATTACATTTATATTAATTGAGATTTTATTCTGTGTGTTCTATCAATAGTTTTACTTTTGTTATTTTCTTTTTATTTTAAGCAATACTATGATATATTTTCTGTTCTTCACTAAAATATATCAAAATTATAATATTTTTCATATTAAACTCATTAGAACTGCTTTAGCTTCTAAATCTTGAATGATTTATATAGAAAATACAGCACCGAATATGCCTATAATTTCTTCATATTCCATAAATGTATAATTCAGTTTAAAGCGCTCCATATACTGTAGACACATACAGTATTAACTTATATTATATTTCTATGTTTAATATTTTTAGATTTATTTTATTTTATATGACAAGTAAAGTTTTAACTAATCGTTCAAATTAAATGAATATATTTCTAAAAATATTAATCATATTTATTAAAATATAGCTTTAATTTATAATAATATACTAACTGTTAATTACTATATAACAACTTAACTATAATATGAACTAATGTCGATACTGTACATGCCTTGAATCTACTGTTTATAATTCTGAATACTTTGGTTAATGAATAATTTCAAAGAAGTTTGCAAAAAATAGTTCTGAAAAGTTTATTCTTACATCAATTAATGATACTGTCATAAAATAATATTTTCAATTAATGACACTATTATTAAATAATATTTCTATATTACGAAATCTATTATTTTTGAATATCTCATCAAAAAGTGAAAACTTTTGAAACTCAGTGAAATAAAATAAAAATATTTAAAAATAAGATAATGCATTCCAAGGACTTTTCTTAAATGATTTTGAATGGCACTTTTATTTGAAAGATGTGTGATATATTCGATGATCTTTTAATTCATTTTCATAATGATTATCAGAATATTAAATTATTTGTTGCTTTTCACACATCGCTCGTGTCATCAATTATATATAGAAAGTTTAAATATTTTTTGATTATACTTTTACGACAGTTTCTATGCTTCAAAATATTGATTATTGGTTAGAAACAGAAATTCTAATTTTATTAAACATTTGGAAATAAAATTCTAACTGAGTTTTAATATTGAGTTTTTTAAAAATATTAATTACATTTATCTTTATTAATATTTTATTAGTAATTAATCGTAAAAAATGTAATCTGAAGATTTATTATAGAGTATAAACCCCCTTTTTAAAAAGAAAATGAAGAACTCACAATAGAAAAAACACTAGAATTATGGCCCATTCATAATTTCAAAGCGTTAACTTTAGATAATTTAGTAAAATTAAATAATGTAACTTATAATTACTGGCGAAACTTTTCAGTCATTTAAAAATTATAAAATCAGAGGTCAAATTCGGTCAAAAAAATTTATCTCAGAAATTCGATCAAATTCGGAGACCATATTCGGTCACATGAAAAACAGTCAGTATTATAAGATTATATTTTAAGAAAAGAGTTTCCAAATTTTTCCAGCACAATATTTTCAAGAAAACAATACGAAAAATCAATTATTTAAATTTTACATGAAATTTAAAAAAAGTAAAAGGTGACCAAAGCACACTTTTTCATTTTCTCATAATCCTTTGGACTGTGCATTATATGCGACTTGTATATCTTATATGCATCTTATATATACTTAATTTCACCTTGCATAATAGTAATTTTTCTGGTGAAATTCGGTAAACTATGTTATCTGACCGAAATACATTTTTTAGTTTCGGCGGTCATATTCGGTCAATGACAGAAAAGGCCCACCAGTACCTATATGTTAAAAAAAATTTTAAGTTATTTATAATAAAATTGTTAGAAATAATTGAATCCATGAGTTTATTTCTATTTTATTAAACATTTATTTGTTTATCGTTTTTGAACATTTTTTAGCTTTAAATTTTTTGGACTAAATCTAATTTTGAATCCTTTATAATATGAACTTTAACTATTGGCATAGCTTTAAAATGAAAAGGAGATCATTTTAAAGTTAGTTCTAAGCTTTTGCTTTGATTTACTAATAAATAGTAAAAAGTAAATACTACTAAATCGCATTAATTAAAAATTATTAAAAATAAAAAGAAATTGTCACATAACAAAGTAATATCAATAAACAATGTTTTGATTATTTTATGCGTGAATATTATTGTTATCACGTCTAGTGAAGCAAATAATTGAAATGGTATTTTTCGATCAGTTTCCATCCTATATTCAATTGAATTTTGCGTACAGTAAACTCCCTATAGTTATAAATTATGTTTAAATATATACCAATTCTTTAAATCGTACTTAATATATAACTTAAATAATTATATGAAGTCTTATCTTATTCATGAATATAACAAATGGTGAATTTAAAAATTTCTTTATATTAATGAAAAAAGCTTTAATAATTGGCTTCTATTGTATTTTGTATATTTCAAAGGTAATACATCTTAAGATATAAATACATCTCATATTTTGCTGAGACAAATAACAAATTGTTTCACATCAATCACAAAAGCGTAGCGCAAAAAATTATTTATCTTCATATTTTGCAGGAAAACAAAACAAAAATAAAGTAATTCTGACATATCTAGAAAAAGAAATACTTATAAATAAAACATTACTTCGAAAAATATTTCTTCTTCCTCATTGTTAAGTAAATGAATAGTTTGGCTCATATTCTAAACTTTATTATATTAATTAACTTAAGTTATAAATTAAAGTTCACTTTCAATCAGTAAATTTGATTTTGTTAGACATTTGATTAATAATTTTCTTAACCAATAATTTCAAAATGAATAAAAGTAGAAAAAAGTTGAGTATTGTAAAGATTTCTTTATTGAATACTTTGCTTTGTTAGTTATAATTATGAAATAATAATTAAGTGTCATCTTCATAGAGCTCACATGTTTTATTATACCACGACTTGACATCACAGCAAATCACATGAATGTTCACATGCAAAGTGACTGATTGTTTAAAAAAAATATAGAGTATATGTAATAATGAATGTTAACATTCGTTCACTAATAACAAAGCAAACGGTAATTAAGTAAACAGTTTTTCTTTCGTTAAGTTAGAAAATCTCACGAAGAAATGATTGTATTGAATATATCGCTACATATAAAACAACAATTCAAATAAAATCTTTTTTGATTCTTTAACAATGGATATTAATTAATTAATTGGCTCTTTTAAGTTTTATTTCACTCAATAGACAAAGAAAAATCTGTTTTTTAATAACATTATCTTGAAAACTAATGACAGACCAGCCGAGACTGTCTTTAACTTATTCTTTTTTAAAATAATATCCTACTCTATGAGCTCATGCCTTATTATTTAAAAAATATTTCTATTGTACTCAATTTCTATATAAAAAACATTAGAATAGCAGTGTTCTGTCACTAACCGGTAAGACTATAACAAACTGTAGTGCAGTGAAGAGTCTTTTAAGGTGTGTTTAATGTAAACAACTAACAAGATAAACAGTTTGTGTCTATCTTTATATAATTAACACATTTCTTCTATACATACTATGTATAAATTAAATGTTATTGAGATTTGTTTGATATGAACTACAATAATGCAAAATATAATTTTATGTCTGAAGTAAAAATTTATTGATTAAATGCATGAAATTATTATTTGTTGTAATAATTAAAAGTATTTATTTCCCTAATTGAAAAACACGAAACGATTTTGCAAATTAATTAACTTTACTATAAGAGAGAAATAAGCTTTGATTGAGTTATATATCACACATTCACTGCTAACAGAGACAGAAAGCAATGCAAACTCTTGCAGAAATGCCATAATCATCGCTCGCACTCACTCTCAACAGTAATAGAGTTTTAGCGGATGCGCAAAAATAATACTTACGCTAAACATTTTGATGTGTGGTATACTCTTTGCTTATGTTATAGCATCAAAACTAGGAATTATATAATCGCTCATTGGCTGATATTGTTTGCGACGGCCCAGAAGTCGAAGTCACCGCTTTAATCATTATGATAATCATTGACAGTAGAGTATAACACGAGTGGATTTTGTTATCAATTTTCAGTACTCATTCTTCTGTTTTAGTAACAAGTCGTGCAAATACAGTAAATAGAGTGAAGTGAATATTATATAACATAAACATTTTTAAGAAAGTATTTTAACCATTAAAACGTTTTTAATTTAGACTTTTCTGAACAAAAACAAATTTTAATTAAGTTATCATTTATTTTAACAAAAGACAAAACTTTTTTATTGATATTTTCCTCTCGAAAATTATCTCAATTTTTCTAAAATTTTGTTTTGCAATAAAACAAAATAAAACTGAAGTTAAAAGATATATAATAATAGTTATACCTTAAAGTTTGATAAATAAATAAAACCGCACTTTGTTTCCCGTCGAGTGTTTTTGCTGCGAACCAAAGTTTTTATGTTTTCAAACAAAAATATATAACTATATAACTAGTAATTCGAGGATTTTGTTGACTCGTAACGTTTGAATACAAATGATCGCATCACCAAATGATGCTCTAAATTGAATTTGCTTTGCATAGTATATAATAATAACAAAACAAAACAATACTACAGAAGAGAGAAATTTTCTGTATTGGATTCTGTGTTCAGATTCTGCATCCATCGAATGGTAGTCATATCATCTATTATGCAAAAATGGTGATACTGTACACTCCACTCACGTCAACGCTTCTTCACCTTTTGATGGTGAATGCGCGCACTTGATTCTCAACTTCAGCTAAATATATACACATATATAAGAGACACCGAAATGCTACCGAAGCCTGAAAAGGAAAAGCTTTCTCTTGTATTGGCTAACTTTGAAGCGATCAACAATTTCTCTGAAGTTTAATCAAACATTTGTTATAATTTTGAATGTCTTCGACAAGTGATTATAAACAGTTATTGAACAAGTTATCATTTAATAATCGTTTAGTTTTACTCAATTCTCCAGTACTATCACCAGAATCTTCTTCTACATCATCAAAGTCATCATCTACTTGTAGTGAAGGAATGGGAAGCGCTTTTAGAGTCGTAACACCTAAACATCGCAACGAAATGGGAGGTAAATCTGTGTTTTATTTAATCATTTTTCTCTTTTCTCATATATTTTAAATATTTTTCAATTTTTCATTTTTATGATTCAATTCATTTTATGACTAATTTAATGACTGGTTTAAATGCAATTATAAAAAGCTTTAACATTGATTCGGGTTAATCGAGAGAATATAAAATTGAAGTATTTCAGGATTTTATGACATGACTCACAAGTCAAGTGTAATAAAAAAAATTGAAATATTGGGCTCTAATCGTTAGATAATATCTTAGGCGTCAAATAAGATTAACTGATTTCTATCACAACATAGACAGTAATTGTTTGCATAACAATTTTAATGCTTAGTTTATTAGACATTTGATCGCTTATTATTTAGTTATCACTATTTTTCATATTATAATTTATATCATACATCCCGACTGTTAAGCTTATCGCTCAAATATTATCTCTTTTGAAACGTAAGTTTGGATTTCACTTAAAAGTAGCCGTAATCGAGTGCGTAAATGTGATAATCATTTAGACATATAACATAATAATTTTATAAATTTATTATCATTATTATGGAATTACTCTGACGCTCGAAAGGATAAAGTATGTGTTTACCAAAAAGATTATAATACCTAAAACCTAAACCCTGACTATAACTGATGACTATAATAAAGTTGCAAACAAGACAGGGATTAATAAGAGTTAGTCAACCAATTTTTATTTAAAGATATTAAGAGTTAAACAGTATATTTATTAAATAAAGATTTATAGGATAATTGTTATAGCAATTTAAGAGCAGTTAGAAATTGTATTCTTAAATAATGTATTTATTTATTGAGTTGCTTTTATATCATATGTGCTTTTATTGCTCCAACATTTTCATGTTTTCTATTCACAATTTATTGCCATCGGATCAAACTCTAAAACTGATGCTTACTTTTATTGTGAAACAACTTAACTGTGCTATACTTTATGTAAGTTTATGAAAGCAAAGCTATTAGTTTTTGATATAAGATAAACAGAAGATAAATAGAGTACTAAATGCGCTCATAATAAACACCACAAAAATAAGTCAATTTCATTTTTTATTGTTATTTAGTTCTGTTAAGTTGTTTTGTCGATACATTGTCTATAGCTTTGAGAAAATTGATGAAAGCTCTTAAAAAAGTTCTTCTCAATACTCAAAACAAGAATAAACAAACATAAAACCATACCCAACCTTAAAGATAGAACAATATTAATGAGGAAATGCATCTATTTTTCGCTTACCTGTGATATTGCTTTTGTGAAATAAACTGGACTTCAGGTAAATATAATTTGTAACAACAAAAACAGTTAAATAGAGTAAAGCACTCGATGGCATTTCCATTGAATAGGTATTGCATAGCGTAAAGCACTTAATAGCGTATATTTAATAACAGTAATAAAGTTATGGTTTGAGAGATAAATGAAGAAATCTATAATAAATATATACATCTATTGAAGAGAATGATAGAAAGAAAAATTGGTAGCGATCAGAGATTCATTGCTGTCATACACGAAATGATCGTTTTTGAAGTAATATTTTTGGATAACGAAAAATGTAGTTGTACTGTAGTTTCTCATCGATAACTTTGCTGTTAGTATTACTAAAAATTGCAAATCATATTAAACTCATTACTAAAACCTTTTATTATTGCGAAAGACAACCCAATTCTTGTTTAATTTATACTTCATTTATATTTTTGATTTTCTTTATTTCCTTATATTTATTGTTATTTTAATATTTGAGAATATTTTATCAAATATAGAAAAACTATTCCAAAAAAGAGATTAGAAATCGAATTACTTTTTGATATATACTTTATTAAAAGAAATATAATATTCTATTATAATATAGAAGTTCAATATAATACTTATAAGTTTAAAGAGATTTCTATAAAACATTAGTCACAATATTTAAAACAAATACACAAATCAAATACATTGGAGTCATAGACGAATGATTTATCTAAAATTTAGCAATTTATTACATTATTTTGATGATACTTAATATTCTTTTCTTTTCCATTAATTGCATTTTAATTGAAGATTGATTTGAATAAAAAGATTTTAAAATCATTTTCTTTTGAACAGAACAATCACTTATAACTCAGAATCTCTGTTCATACATATATACCATTAATTCTCAGTACATGCACAGTAATCTCCATATAAGTATCAAAAACAATATTTTTTCTGTTATCCATAATCTCTAGAAAGAAAAGTTTGAGTACATCATCAGTAAAACATGTAATACTCTATAAAAGATTTATTTATAACATATTTCCCCCTATTATCTCTCTCTTTATATAGCATTCTCTATTCTTTTCTCTTCATATTTGATGCACAAAATTTAATCCCTTCTTTATATAAAAGCAGCACTAGTGGTGATGCGAAACCACAATCCGCCGCCAAAACCAAAAGAAGCTTTACTTTTGCTACCGCTGGCAAAACCTGATTTCGCACGTACTCAAAGTTTATACTGTCTATGCTATACTATAGTTGCTATAAAACCTTCTAAAAGGAAATTCGCCACTAATTGTTTTAGTTTTGTTTTAGTTTTATTTAATGCCCTATTTCTACTGCAGCCCTCTTCTATCATATCAGTGGCGTAACCATTCAATTAAATCATATATTAACTTTGAAGCCCATTAATGCTCTTTTCAGACATGTTTGATGAAATATTTTTTTATTTAGTCAATAAATTATATATTAAAATTAAAATTAATCAAAACTGTATAACTCTTTCATGTATTGAATGAAGATTTGTACTATTTTGAAAATTTATTTTTGATTAAAAATCTATTGATGTTTTGTAAACCCATTATTATTAATATGATTATTTATATTTAAAACAAATCCGATCAATTTTTTGACAAACCCTATTTTCATTAATATATTTGGTTGAAATTTGATTGAAATGATATTCTCATAATATTTAACATTTATATGAAGACATTAGAAATTTAGAAAGTTATATCAATACTTGAACACAACTATATTGCATAATACTTCATATGCGCTTTCATCCCTTCATCATATACAATGTAATACTTCAAAAAAGCGCAGCACAGAAAAAACTTTGTTCCTCAATCTCCCAGTAATGATGTTGTTAAGGCGGATCCCATGCAGTGGCAGTGATGAACAAAGAGAGTGGCTTAACATAGTATAGGAGTAAAAACGAGAGAACAAATAATACCACTCGGGATTTGATTCCCCTTTTTATATAACTTATATATAAATGTGATGCAAAACGGACTCACATTTTACGCTCTCTCCTCTCTAACTTTATATTATAATAGTATACCTCTCTGAGCCTATAAAAGCAAATGATAGTTAGCGTGAATTATGGCTATAATGGTAATAAAAATTTTTAATACGAATCATAAAAATCTTTCTTAATTTACTCACTTTTAATTTTTATGTTTCCATTAATACATATATAGACATATAATTGTATTTATTTAACATTATTACTGGTATTTGAAAATAGATTTCTTCTCTTTAATTGATTTCATTTCAAATTAATTTTAAAAATCAATAAATGAGTTAGTTTTCTAACAAAAAAATGCTTTTAATCTTTTACATACATAAAAAGGATAAATGAGTTCATTATAATCTTTTTGCAATATAATGAATGTTTCATAAGTTAACAAAAGTTTTTTAACCAGTAATGAAGTGAAGGTATATTTCTCAAAGTTTCTGTTTGTGAAACAAAAAATAAAACGCATATAAATCTGAAGCAAAAAAGAAATTGTTAAACAAATAAAAGCTGTGATCACATTTATAATAATCACCTGATTTTCACCTCATTGCTTTACTTATAAAATATATATTTTCTTTTGTCTACTTTTAAAAGGAGAGCTCAGTTCTTCATCTTCTTCATTATCCCCAATTGGTATGAATGGAAATCAATCATTAAACTCAATGAATCTGCAAAGAAATACTGGCCATGCAGGACAACTGCCACTCCTTTTTGCTGCAGGTTATTATAAATTTAAATTTAGATTTTATTACAAAAACTAAACTAAAAAATTGCACAAATGCTTTGTACTAAAGGAGAAAGTTTTGTTAATAAACATTCTTCTAATCTCTGTCTTAAATTAGGTGCAAATGCATATTATGGTCATTTAGCCAACAATTTATCGTCAGTCTGGTCATCGGCTAGCGAATCGGCCACATCTATATCGACGCCTCCAACTAAGCAATGGCCTGATTTGAACAGTGCTTTATCGCTGTTACCATTTCTACGTCAAGGAACACCGTCTGCCATAAATGCCTGGACAGCAGCGGCGGCAGCTTATGCCTCTTTGATTCCATCGCAATCAATCAGTGCATCACAATTAGAGAGAATTAACAATAATAATAACTTTAACTCTGAATTTAATGGATGCGATGAAATGATAGCAACACCGCTTAATTTAAAAAGCTGTGAGTAGTATATTGGGCTGTATGATACAGTATCTCTTATAATTGTTATTCAGTTTTATTGATGGAGTCAAATATTATGAATTGTTTTCAAATTTTAAAAAAGTTTTCAGAGCATTCTTTTACTCTGAAGTAAGTTCTATTGATATTGATGAGTGTACTTTTTTTTATTTATTATGACTAATCATGTCCATAGGCTAGAAAACGCCGAGCCTGTGCCTGAGCATGAGCCTGGGTTCTAAACCTAGAGCCTGTGCCTCTAAATTTTCAAAACAGAAAATTATATACAAAACCTATCAAAAGTGTTATTTATTATTCATAAAACTATACTAAATAAGAAACTTAAACACTGTGAAGCAAAATATTAAGTTATGGTGAATTTAAGCAAAAATTTGTCTACAGGTTCTCTAGGATTGTTAGGCTGAGCCTGAGCCAAGCTCGAAATTCCGAGTCATTAGCCTGAGCCTAGACTAAAAACCTAGAGCCTGAGCCTATGGAAAACATTAATTATGACATAATTTATTAAAATCCTCATTTAATTTCAAACTGTAGTAATTTACTGTACAGTCACGCTTAGGCTCGGCGCTCGATATACAGTAATAGCATAAGATATTGTTTGTAAGCTTTATCTATAAAAAATAATCTATCCATAAGTCATATATACTTTCGTCGCTAATAAAAAAACGTAAAATGTTGTTCATCTTTATCTAAAGAATACCCAATTCGCCCGAAACTGACACACAATAAGTTAGTAATAAAAATATATTTAAGTCTCAGAAAAATTGCAAATCAGCGCTAACGGCAGAGTTTTGATTAAAAATAACAGAATTACAGTCTGTATTTGTGTGTCATTACAAATCTTATTGAGTGAGTGAGTGAGTGAGTGAGTGAGTGAGTGAGTGAGTGTGTGTGTGTGTGTGTGTCTGTGTGTGTGTCTGTGTGTGTGATAGAGAGACGAGAGATCGCAACTGAAATTGGGGGCAAATCATATGTCAATACCTTTCGGCACAATTGAAGTGAATTATGAATGAAAGAATAGGAATAAAAAGATAGAGTAAGGAATATACGATACAATACTTGTAAGAGTAGTTTATATGCTCTTCAATACACAGATATCTTAGGAATTACCAGAAAAAGAACTTTTCTGTCTTTTGACATAAGAGTTTTAGTTTAAAAATGATTAGTGCCTTAGCCAGTATTTAATGTTTGATGTGCTAAAAATATGAAAAAGAAAAATTTAGTAAACAATTTCAAAACTACAAAATTTCATCTTCTGATGGTTTTCAGAAAATGAAGTATAAAATTAACTAAAAAATATCTAAATAAGATATTTCTATATAGGGCAGCGTCAGACATACAATGAATTTCACTAAAAATTCGGGTATGGTTACAGCCCTTAGCCTCACCGCTGGCTACGGCACTGAAAATGATGTTCTGAAAAAGTTTGAAAGTACCAATTTTAAGATTTTTGACTATTGCTTCCGATTTGTAGAGTTTGTTTAATTTGTCAGGATATAAGATTTTATTATTTTATATCAATGGTGTATAATAAAGAATCGCTTCGAGGACCAAATTAGTAAAATTATTTCTGATTTAACAAAACTAAAGTGAAAATTTTTAAACTCCCGATTTAACCAATTTTAAGCCCAGATTTGGCCCTTTTTATCTCCTGACTCCCAATCGATTTAAGTCCCAAAAGTCCCTTCTCTATGTCTCTATGCATTACTAATCATGAATTTTTAGTACAATACAATTTGTACGAATGAACTGCAAACGATTGACGCTTTACTTCTAATATAAGTATAAGTTATACACAAGATATTCTCTCCAAGTAATAAAATAGTTGCTATCCCTCAATATGATTTAATTTTATCTGGATTTTCAAATATATCAAAATTTCAAATAATAATCAATATTTTCAAACAAATTTCAAAACTTTATTAATATTTTTCTGTTTTCAAAAAGTATTGAGTAAAAAATGTCAAAAATGAACAGTTTTAAAACTCAAATTACCCCTCAGTTTTACTTGAGGTGGTCTGAAATAATTGCATGCGATATCATTCCTAAATTACTGTACAATTAGGACTATATGCTATTCATTGACAATTATAAATAGAGTATAACTGGGATTTAAATATATGTAACCTTTATTCCAATGTCACACAAGTTTGAGAATACATCAGTTCATCTAAAAATTTATTGGGAAACACAGCATATGTATAGCTGTTAAATATATCTAATAAAGAGAGCAGAAAATAGTTTGTAGTATTGATGCGTCCGCTCTCCCTCTGCCCCTCTCCAGTATTCTGTTGTTGATCTTTTTTCTGTGCCTTCTCTTCTCTTACTCACTCTCTCCTGTGATCCGTACATATTAGTTGGAATTGGGTTCACAACAGTCGACTGCACCGCCAAATGTGATAATGATGATGACATGTACCTATTGATACCGTACACTGATATAAAGCACACTATAATACATGTACCGTATGTTTCATTTGGTTGATTTGTGCATAGGTTTTAGTGGCAGGAAATCGTTTTTAACAGCAGCAAAATTTTCATATCAAGACAATTCATTAATAGTTAATTTAGTTTAAAATTAATTTCTTAGAATATTGTCAGAAATTTGCTTTGATTGAAAGCATCATGTCAATAATTACATTCAACTAGAATTTTTAAAAAAAATTTTAGAATTTAAAGACATCTGCAATATATTTGGCTAAGATGTGCAAAACCCTATAAATTCCAGCAATTTTTAAGTAGAAACTTAAACATATTTTGTATTCAAATATTTATTATATATAATTATGATATATCAGTAAATGAATGCTTAATGAAATAAGTTTTCAACTCCTGATCTTCCGCAACCCTTCAGTAGTGATGTGGATATACCGTAACTTTGGCCAAATTGACAGTACTGTACATACGGTCGCGTTCACTAGACCGACAATTGAAATAACATTACGCAAACTTTTTCATATTTTAAATCGAACTTAAGTAAAATTTGACTCAATTTATATGTAAATTAGACAGAGGGATCCAAATATGAAAGTGATTTTTGCCTAAAATGAATAATTTTTGAGATTTTTAATTTTTCAAAAATTGAATTTTTATCCATATAATGCTGAATCCATGTATATTTTTAGACAGTTTTAACCTTTTCGGTTATTAAGATTTACATTTGGACCATAACTTTTCGGTCTTGGCAATAGGTCGGGCCTGAAGGACATTTAAATTTTTAACATTTTTAGTGCAAAAATTAAAGTTTTAATTTTGCAAACATTGCTGCACTGTTTGGTAATAAATAGCCTTCATATCAGGTCGGAATAGACATTTAATACCAAGTTTAAGTTTTATTCCATCGACGGATGATTTCTTGGCATTTAGTGCTCGATCTGCTTTTCTGATCAATATGTAAGAATATTGTATGAAAAGCTATACGACATTTAAAGACATCTTAAGAGTGGATACCGAGAATTTACTACATGATAATTCCTTGAATTCAGCAGTTCCTGAATCTACATATCTTTTTATGATAGCATATAAAGTCATCCGATTGTGTTCTTTGGCCATAATGATCTTCGACCGATGCTAAACAGTTATATTTTAGTGTAAATTTAGTTAAATTGAGATAAAAGTGCACAACAATTTTTATTGACTCTTGTCTTTGAGACCTATTGATTATCTTAATTGATAATTAATTTTAAATGAATGGATATGATATCATAAAAGAATGCTAGTTCTGTAATTCGAATGCTTATTCGACAACAACAATCATCGGGTAAGTGAGCGCGAGCTCTGCAAAGTGAGTGCATTTACTTACTGGACACCCTTTATCATAAGTTAACTTATAAGCAATAGTTGAACGACAGAAAATAATTAGATTAACGTTTGCTAAATTTTCAATAGATTTAATTGATATTAAATTAATTTTACGCTCAAATCGTTCCTATATTTCATCTTTATTTTCTTTTTTTTTGCACTGAGTCTGAAAGTAATAAATTATTAGACTATACGTGCGATTAATGTACATAAAATTTTCTTGTCTGATAGAAAAATAATAAAACAAACACTTGAACAATACTAGAATAGTATGCATTTACTGAATTATCGAAGAAGAAACGTGTCATTTAACACACATTAAAGAATATTATTCTTATATTTGCTTTGGAGATAAAGTTTATAATCGCTATGAATAATCATTTTTGTTAAATAGCTTTTTGAAAATTTGAAAAAGTTGTACGATTTCTAATAATCGCATTATTAGCATTACTGTTGGTAAAGAGAAATATTATGAGCCCCTCTTTACACTTGTCGTCAATGATAATCATTGAACTGTATCAACCAATTGTTGTATTGCACACACAGACATAAATCCAACACTGGAACAAATGATGCCAATGAAGCATATATTGTTGTATATACTCAACACACTCTTCTCTCTCACCGCAAGCATAAGCTTTACTTTTATTTATTAGGGAAACAGTTTTCTTTACGGTTTCTGTCAGTGATATGGGATTTTTATATCATAATCATTGCTATTTAAGTAAAGTATATGGCGATTATTGTATTTGTATTTCTGCTTCTTATTTATTGCTGAAGTTTAATATATCTCCTGAATTATAAGACAAACCACAGAAAAGCAATGCTATGCTTTACGCAATATTTAACTCTATCACTCACTCTTTATAAAGTGGCGTGACTTCACTTCTATAGAGTATTTCTTTGTTCATAATATTTTATTACACTATATATACAATGCGTATATTTATTGATAAACTCATAACTGACATATATCATCACTTTGATTATCATTAGTCCCGATTTTTTGAAATTATATTATAAATTAAAATCAAATATTTAGAGTATTAAAAATTCTAAAGTACTGAGGTATTTAACTATGAAATTGATTTTCTCAGACGTTTATGACTATAAAGACTTTATGAAATAGAAAAAGATTTTATGAAATCTTTAAATAAGTGATATTTTTAGGTGAAATCTTCGATAAGAAGAGTGTACGTCACTGTGAAAAATATAAATATTAATCTGTAAGCGCACACAAATGTTAAGCAGAGAAAATCGTATGAGATATTTGCCATATGCCGACATTGTATTCACCACTAATTAGCTAATGGTGTCTCACGAGAATAAGGCATAAGGTTTTTATTATTATTGCAACTCATATGTGTCTGAGCGTTGACCACCAAAAAAATGAAAATAATTTTCATCGGGATTTACAGTTCTCTATATTAATATTAGGGTTTGTTCTAAACTGAACTGATTAAATAATCGGAGCATATCTAATAATACAGATTCACTTCACGTGTCGGCTCAGAGAGAAAAGCTTTCAATTGCTTTTGATTGTGATTTAATAAAAAAAGAAAGTTATTATTTACAACAGTAGTCGCAAGAGATTTCATTTTTAACGACAGTCTTCTTCTAATAATAAGCATTAGTAACTATTTTAGTAGTTTATGATTGTTATAGTAAATACTTTTTTGTTGCTATAGATAAAAGTCTGAGTTTTATTAAAAGATATTTACAGATCTATATTTAAGTTTAACCATTATATCTATTAATAAGTCAGATATCTGATTAACATTTACTTGTATTTATAGCGAACAGTACTTTATTTTCTAATTCCTATCAGTGAAGCCGTAAATCAGTTTCGAAATGTTCATTAATATTGATTTGAAATTTATTTATTCATTAAGTAAATTTATATAACGAACCGATTTATTCTCCTGAAAAGCTGTATATTCATGTGTTTAACGTCCAATCAAATTATATGGTAATGGATAATAGATAAGTATATAGGAATTCCTATTCCTAAGAAAAAACAATCAAATCCTAAATGTGGTGCTCATTCATTTTCCAACACTTAAAGATTTATTTATTTATGTGATTAATTTTCTGTTGAGAGAGGATAGAGAGGAGAGAGGGAGACAGACAGACAGACAGACAGAGTAAAATATTTTTCAGGATTACTTTTATTACTACACATTCCGCAGTTTGGAAAATCACTTTCTAGTTTAAGTGCGGACGCATTTCGGTATTTCCAGAATATTATTATATATAATGTTTTCCAATTGTTGGACTTAGTATTCGGTTATTAAGAGAAATATATGTTATATATAACTTTGTGTTTAACTAAGGAAAGCTTAATGAACTTGGATTATTAGTAAGACTTTAATTAACAATAAAAAATATTATCTAACTTTACAATATGTTGCTATAATTTTTATAAGTTTTGATACAGCCTTTGAGGAAAATTTTTTTTTAAATTGGAGACAATATGCTTTTTTGTATAGTTAATAATAAATCATAATGAGTAAGCTCTACTTCTCTCTTAATCTAAATTAGTTTGAATGCATTCCAATATAAATTATTTAAAGATCTGTACAATCGCTACTGTACCCGAAAATTCATTTCGAATACTATGCACTCTATTTTCTATCGGCGTATTTGACTTCTATACCCCCAATAGGAATATTAGGCCATAATTTATCCAAAGGATGAGTTTATGGCATTTGCCTTTATTAACGTGAATTATATATTTTTTTCTTTTATTGTAATTCACACACACACATACACACACACACACATATTCATACACACACATTCACACACACACATGCATATATAGAAATACATACTCTATATAAATTTTATATTGAGATATATATAATTGTGTGTGTGTTCGGTACTAATGGTGAAAAAGGCGCCGATAATGTCATTTTCAGTTTCCTCCCTTTCTCTCCACTTTGTGTTCATAGCTATATATTGATTCCTCTCTACCAGTTTTAATAGTAAAACATATCCTGAAACCATATAAAAAGCATTTTTGGTTTGCACTCTTCATGACAATTCTATCCATACGAGCGCTTATTATAATTCACTAACAATAAATTGTTCCCAATGGCTGGACATCAATGAGCTACGAAATAGTACGTGGAATAAATCATTTCAAGAATTGCATATTACAATTACAATACAGTAAAACCAACTTCACTGAACTTCACGATAAACACTCAGGCATTAAGTTTTACGTCGATTTTATTTAGAAAACTTAGTTATAAATAATTTATTAATTAATTTTATATTAAATTTTATTCAAAATTGGTTTTCTATGAATAATTTAACAGTAATTTTAAAATCACTTAAATTATGCAAAAAGTCTAAATTTTGATTTAGTAATTCAATAATTAAGACAGTTTTCCCCATAAGATATTTTTGATTAAACAAATACTTAAAATAAGAGTACATTCAAAGAAAGTACTAAAGAATACATTAAATGAGATTTGATTGTATCGCAAAATGCTTGTGAAAATTTTCAATAATGCCTTTGCCTTTATATTCTGGATAATTATCGTTTTGATGAGAGCGCAAACTGCAGCCAAAATTATACTGATATAATATAATATGATTGCGAAAATGCGCCTAAATATTAATGATATTAATTTCATTTTGTATGCAAAGCGCTGATATGAGGCATTGGGCCAAACGTATTATTATAATAGTAATAATAGTTTTCAAGTAATGATTATTATTTTTATTAGTATTATTATTGTATGTGATATATTTTGTTGAATATTTGTTAATTATTCCGGTGATCATCAGTTCGCTGTTATGATTACAACTTTTATTGGGAATTCAGGCGTTTATTATTATCATTATTATTGCGGATAGACTTTAATCATTACTTTTCATTTTTAATACAATCAAAACCAATTAGTTTTATTACGAAACTGAAAGCAATAAATAGTTATATAACTTTCTGACTTCAAATTTGACTCTAAATTTCAAATATAAAAATTAATAAAAATCATATTGCCATAAATTTCTAAAAAATACATAATACCCGTGTTTAGTAATGCTTAATGTTCGTAAATTTCGGTCACATGAAAATTAGAAAATCGACGGTCAAATTCAGTGAACACCAAATTTTTTCAAAAATTCGGTCAAATTAAGAGGTAATACTCGGGCATACAGTATATGGATAGGTTCTACAAATCTATAAAAAGTGGAATTACAAACTGACTCAGGATTTTTTGTAATAGTTATATATTTCACTCATTATTTAAAGTAATGAATAATTAAAAAATAGAAACAAATGTTAGTTCGTTAAAATTTCATTACGAATATAGAAATTTTTTGGTCAAATTCGGTAAACCATCATATATGACCGAAAGACCTTTTTGGGTTCGACGGTCACATGCGGTTAAATTCGGTTACTAACCGAAATCGAATAACAGTAATAATATTTTATTCAAAATCAAGTAAAGCTTACATTTAATGATTAAAGATATGAGAGTTGAGTGACTTATTTAAAAATATCTTCTTCTTTAATTTAAAAAATTTAATTTCACGAATTATTTCAAATTTGATTTTAAACAAGATGCGATTAAATGAATAAATTTCGCAATATTTTCATATTAAATAAACTTTTATAATCTCAATCTCATTGTCTATCTATAAAAGTTATTTATAAAACTTGAATGACTTAAAGCAGTTGTTATTCTTTAAACGAACGCAATTCAAAAAATATGAATAATTATAGAATTATTTATGAAGAATAGATTTTTATTAGAAAATGTTAAAATGTAATGATTTTTATTAACATTAAATATAATAGTTTTGATGTTTTTTGATTGTTTAGTAACGAAACGTGTGTCCAATGATGAAAAGGATGGGAATGAGACCAAATCAAATCATATTAATCAACAAATTAATGATAGTTACTCTTCGCGTTCAAATTCACCACAAATAGACTTAACGGAGAATAACTCAGAGAACAGTAACAATGATGACAATAACAACAAAAAGCGTTATAGTATAAGCTCAGAGACTTCATCACAATCACCGAAACCATTATCGTTATTATCAACAGAAGCGAAATCAAGGAGTCCTTTGCCATCAAAGCCGATATCAGTGACTGATCACAGTATATCACAGCTATTAGCAAACAGTTATAATAAAAATAATAGTAATAATAATAATAGCAATAGTAATAAAGGGAGTTCACCGCACGGTCACAATCAAAATAGTGAATTGCACTCAAATCTGCCATCAATTCCAATGGGAGACAAACTGTTCCGACCTTTTCAGGTATGATAATAATTAGTCGACATTTTCTCTCTCTCTCTCTCTCTCTCTCTCTCTCTCTCTCTGTCTGTCTGTCTGTCTGTCCTCTCTCTCTACTTCATTATTATGTAATACACGAACTCAAGTGAATTATTTTTGAAAAGATTTTTCATTTCCCTATTCATTAGTGAAGAAATTTAAGTATTGAATTCAATTAAAAACTTTGTTTACTGTTAGTACACAAACTAATATATATATATATTATCAATGATTAGAAATTTATTGCTTATCATAAGAAAATTTGTTGACTAATTAATCACCAAAAATGAATTTTTCTATTTTAACTGAATTATTGTTTTTGGTGAAACTATATTTATTGCATTAATTATAATAATGCAGTGATTTTTAAATTTTTGTGCCCATACATATAGTAAAAATTATTCCCACATTTATTTCGAGTATGAATCGTAAAACTGAGTTTGTGACGGTTGGGCTCATAATAATAATAATAATCAATATTTATCTAATCTTATTATTTAAAATTGACTAAAATTAGACTTTTAATAACATATGAATAACTTGTTGAACAACAGGACATTCCGCGATACTTTGGTTTACCGCTGTATGGATTTGGTAGTAACCCATTCCTGAATGCAAGCAAACTGTCGGCCACATCGCCAACAGATGCTTCCGCTTCAATGCCTACATTCCTGAGCGCATCATTCGGTGGCACTCCATTCACCGATGGGGCAGCGCTTGGACATCACCACCACCTAAACCACTATAAGTCAAGCTTTTTCGGAGCCACTAATACAGGGCAACAGTTCGGTGACGGCTTAGTCTTTTCGTGCATCAAATGTGACAAAATGTTTAGTACTCCTCATGGATTGGAAGTGCACGCGAGACGATCGCATTCAGGAAAACGTCCGTTTGCTTGTGAAATGTGTAATAAGACGTTCGGGCATGAGGTCAGTCTATCACAGCATCGGGCGGTTCACACGGCAGAGAAGACTTTCGAATGCAAGCAATGCGGGAAGCAGTTTAAGAGGTCGTCCACTTTATCTACACATCTACTGATTCATTCGGACACAAGACCCTATCCCTGTCAGTATTGCGGTAAACGATTCCATCAGAAGTCAGATATGAAGAAACACACTTATATTCACACAGGTTTGTCATTCTTTACACATATTCACTGATTCAATAGTCATTATATTAATTAACATAATATGCGTCAAAGTTTTTGATTAATGAGTTTCGCACTCTATCTGTTTTTAACTTTTTCCATATTTTTACTTACATTTAATAATTTTTGTGATCAATTGGTGGCAACAAAACTATCAGCGCAATCGTTAAATAATTATTAGTTATGTGTATTACTATATATTAGGGTTTTTACTTTATTCGCTTCAACTTTTTTCTATATTTTGAATATTTGTAGTTCATTAGAGTCAGTAATTAAGTATACTTTTATTGTCAGACAATAAATAAAGATTTTATAGCATGAGTCGCAAACTTGTACTGTATATTTAGAGCATTTAGAGAACTATATAACTTAACACTATAGGCTTCAATCTTATACTGTGCTCTTATAGACTAATACATTGTCAGTATATTAGATTTGTTTCTATGTCCTACATCTCTGATTTACTAGTATTCAAAGTAAGTTTTGTTGTGCTGTATAATATAAATATGAGTTTCAAATCTTTTAAGAACATCAAAAGTTTATGAATACATAAGAATAGTATGTGGAACAAGAGTGAAGATTAATTTGCATTTATAAGAGCTTAAGCAAAATAAAATCAGTAAATATTGTACTCTTAAAGCAATATCTCAGCCATCTTTTACTTTTACATCGTTTGGTCTTCTTATAAGAGTCTTCTTATGAAAGTTATTCGATAGATAAATATTATTAATATTGATGAATAAAAAGTAACTTTTATTTTTATTTGAAATTCTATCATTTCATTATAATATATAGAATCGGCGGAATTGTTTGTTCAAGTGTTTATTGAAGATTTGCACACGTTTTAGCTTTTTGTGATTTAAGTTTATCTTTTGTTTTTCTGTGAAGATTGCTTTGTATGTATTTCTATTAAAAGCTCTCAAAATAAGAAAGAAATTAAATGAAAAGATAAGCAAAACAATTGGGCGAATGCATCACTTTTGCACATAGATTCCTGAAAGATGCAGTACAGATAACTTTCGTTTTGATGACTCTTTATTATTTCAAATTCATTTATTTTCAAAGTTTATTTGATATTTATTTGAATCTTTTGAATTTAATATGAAAAGATTATTTTGAAAATCCGGTCTACATTAGGATTCGTAGAATTTAAAAGTTAATTGAATTAAGCATTAATTTTTCAATTTATTATTAAATAGAATATCCTTTGAAACTTTCCGAATTGACTCAACGGAAATAAACAATTAGAGATAATTAGTCTATTTCTATTAGTAAATTAAAATTAAATTAATGCCTTTTAAGCTCTTTGGATGTTTTCTTATCTCAAGTTTAGCTTTAAAAAGTTAAATAAAAAATTTTGTTTTAATATTTGATTGAATTTATCATAAGAATAAACAGATAAATATTTTAATACTAAGTTAAGTCACTTAAAAATTGTCAAATCTGTAGAAAAATTTATGGAAGATAATTCGATAACAATTCTTAGAACACTCAAATCACACTCAAATCACACTAAAATCATGTCAAACGTACTATTTTATTAATATAGTAGTCTCTGATTATTAGTCCCAAAATCTTTTAAGACTTTTTTTCTAAACAAAAGTCGAAATCACCTCCAATTTGCCAGAATCTCAGAGGGCCGCAAAAAATCTATGGACGGGCTGTTGCCGATCGCTTGTTTAGAACAACAGAGAAAAAAGTCTGATTTCCTACTATGTTCAGTCTCTGGTACAAAGTTGAAATTTTTAGAAAATAAAAATGAGCAAAATTTTTCTCTTTATCTGTATTTTATGATTGTATTTCATCTCATCTCGAAAGTTAGAGCAATTGTGTATTGCACTCGCTTTGCTGTACACTATTATCTCATTTGAAATTAGACACTTTTTTGCCTAAAGCACTGAAAGTTTGAAACAAAAGGTGTTTGTAAGGGGTAGTACTTTTGCATACAATACTACTTAATTTTAAGACTTTTGCATTAAAATAATACATTTAATTGGTTTAAAAGGTAAACAAATACATATATATTCCATAAATATAAACAAACTGAGTGACAACTGACCTGAGTGTCAAGTGAAAACTGTGACAACATATGTATTTGTTTACCTTTTAAACCAATTAAATGTATTATTTTAATGCAAAAGTCTTAAAATTAAGTAGTTTTGTATGCAAAAGTACTACCCCTTACAAACACCTTTTGTTTCAAACTTTCAGTGCTTTAGGGAAAAAATGTGTCTAATTTGGAGTGAGTTTATAAGTTAGTGTACCTTTATTAGTTATTACATGTATAAACACTGAGTGACCTTTTCACCCCTTTCGAACTTTGAAACTCAAGCTTTTTAATTATATACCTCATAGTTTTGCCACTCATGCACTTGTACTTTATTTGTTAATACTAATTAATATAAAGTTACAGTACCTGTACTTAATGAATGATATTTTAATACAACTAAATTAATATAAATAATAAAAACAATACAATTTTTATATTTAACTTTACTCGGCTTTACTGTTCCATAATTTAATCGAAACATATTGTCTCGAATACTAATACTATAAGTTTTATTGTAAAAACGAAGTGTATTATCCGCTCCAACAACGCTATTCTATTGGCTTTTAATGCGATTATGTGTCTAACCATTTGCTATCGCAGCACAATTTAATTTACTTTTGACTCATATATGAGGGAATTTTTTCTGGCATTTCAGACAATACATGTATATTGCATTTGTAGTGATTGGGAAAATAATTTGTATGCTTTAAATGACAAATTATTTTTGTGACTAATATTTTTAAAGTCTTTATATTTCAAATTAAATTTTATTCTATTTGTGTTTAATTTTATTTTTCGTCTATGTTTTATTTTTGGGCATAAAATAAGTCCAATTGATATATTGAATCTCCGCCCACCCATCCATCCATCTTTAAAAGATAATATCAATACAATCACTTCGATCTTTAAAATGTAAATACTCTGTATTTAGGTTTATATATAGTCTACCTAATATATACCTGATATATACCTAATATATACCTAATATATACCTAATATATACCTAATATATACCTAATATATACCTGATATATACGAGTGAATATTAAATTAATTGAAAAATAATTTGATAGCTTGGTTATCTTTTCTTTTATTAATCATATTTTCTTTAACTCGCTTAAACAGTTTCTATGAGTAGTAATTTATTTTAAATTTGTTGATTATTCTTTCGTATCTAATCCTAATTAAGCTACAGAGAAAGAATTTTAAGCACAGAAAAGTATGGTTTACTATTATAGTATTATACTCTGCACTAAATATATTGAAATTCCGTATAAATGATAACTAAAATACTGAACAGATGCGAAAAGTATAACGGTTTGTGAAAAACCTTATTGTGAAAGCACACACACCGAAAAACAATTGATTAAATTAGCCTTTCCTTTACAATAACAATCAGTTTAATACAAGAGGATTAGTGTTTGAACACCAATATTGTGATACCCAATCCTTGAGTGCTAGTTTTGTTGTGAGTATATGAGGTATAACTCAGGGAAAAGTGAGTTTGAGAGTGATAGAGATA
The DNA here is from genome assembly GCA_034699485.1 of Nanhermannia elegantula. NCBI lineage: Eukaryota > Metazoa > Arthropoda > Arachnida > Sarcoptiformes > Nanhermanniidae > Nanhermannia > Nanhermannia elegantula. The sequence continues at coordinate 25,868 of JAQGCH010000096.1, forward strand.
GATCTCATCTGAAAAGTCCTACAATTTTGCCTATCGGTGCTTCATGTTTGATGTGCTTTTTGAACGATGAACTACCGGTACAGTCAAAATCATTTTATTTCAATTATTGTATACATTATTTTCATTATTGAAATACTTGCAATTATTTGATGGGAAAACATTTTTGAGTTTTATTTAACTGAAAAATAACAGAACTAATTAAAGTTATCCCTTAAACATGCATATTGTAAATTTTGTTCGTTAAGATGGTATCCTAAATACTGTATTTCACTGTATTATTGTTGTATGATTGGAGATGATTGTGATGAGATGGTCTCAGGGCAAACAGGATTAGAGGAAATCAATGATTTGTTATCATTTTGTGTCTGCGAAGGCTCTACCACTTTAATCAACACTTCTTTCTCCTGTACCACAATTGGTTTTATCTATAAATACAATGACATCAAGTTTAGGGCTTGTCTTTTCACTCAAAGTTAGACTACAGTATCTCACTCTCAATAAAATGGATTAAATATGATTTGCAGATCATTATTTTTTATAACTTAATAATTCTTAATATATTAATCCTAAAAAGTACAGTATATGTTTCTCAGACGCCTTAGACTTATGCTTTGTATATAATAAAGGTTAAACAATATTTTAGAGAAGAAACTGTCATTAAGAGTAAATTAATTTTTAGTGCATTCCGACGAAGTCATGCGAAACGTTTATGCGGTTTATACAGTTTAGACAGTTTATACAATTAATAGAAGTAAGATTAATAAAAATGAATTTCAACATAAATTCAGATCTTGCAAATCTAATGTTTTAATCTAATTTTTTAGCTAAATCGTAATTTTATAATTTTCACAAGCTATCGAAAATTAGAAAAATCTTGAAAATCAAGAGGGGGTCAAAAAACATCTATTTTATAAGACAATTTTTTACAAAATCGATTTTCCCGCCTGTATTTTAATTGATTTTTCCAAGAAAAACATGATACCGGAAAAACTCGTCGTTTTTCTAAGGAATTTTTTTAAATACGTTTTGGTGTCAAAATAATCTTAAAATTATTTTCGCACCAAAATTCTCGATACATTATTAACAAAAAATAACACGGAAAATTAATTATATTATTTTGTAGTAAAATTTGTTTGAAAAAAATTTCCGGTTAACGCCGATTTCGCAGACTCTCTCTCTCTCTCTCTCTCTCTCTCTCTCTCTCTCACTCACTCACTCACTCACTCGGCAGTCTTTTTCCGCTCAGGCCCTATCCCTATCCCTATCTATAACAAAGTTTTTAGAATTTATTGTTATTCATCATTTAGATTTATATGATTAAAGACTGAACTGAATTTGGATATTTTACACTTGAATATTGATTTTTATTTTAATCATTATTAAAAAACAGCTTCAATTTTCTCTTACAAAATGTGGAGTTTCTTCAACATTGAATAGCAATCTTTCCAAAAAAGATAAGTTAAGTCAACCAAAGTGTAAGACTTAAGTTAAACCAAAACTTTCAATGTTTGCCGAGAATTAATTGAACTTTTTCTGTGACAAAATGTTTGCAGATTTATACTTATTATGTACTTTGTATGGGCCATGAAAATAATGTATGCCTTTTCAATGCCAATAACCTAATAATCAAAGTTCTAATTAGATTTTCTTCAATTTAATTGGATTTTATGCAAATCAATGTTGTGTTTCAAATGATTTTTGTAACTCTTTATAGATTGTAAACATAATACACTCTGTGATTGTGAGCAATAAAATGGCATTAAATAGTTTTATTATATTTGTTTGCAGTAAAAGCCGAATAATGAAAAATTTATGTTTATTTACAAAACTGTGTAAAGCACTGGTTTAAATGCTCCAAAAATATATTGCACAAAATATTAGCCTATTTTAGTTGCTTATCAGACAATTGTTGGCTATTCTTAATCAATACTTGAAAATAATCAATTATACGACAGACCTTACAATTTAAACATATTTTTAAGTTTACTATAAGCGGTGTTGTAGTGTAGAAATCATTTTCTCAAATAGTGTGTTCATATCACTGCCAGTAAAAATTTATATAAGTGAATATCACAGATAATATTGAATGATTTGCTACCATCAAAGATTGTAATGCATTCTATGCATTGTTTTCATCTCGAGAATTGCAGATTTTTCTAAACTAGAATTCGGTTAAAAGTTTTATAAAATAAGAAGCACTCGCACTCCTAGTAAAGAAAACAAAAGTTTCATATTTTAAATATAATACCTGTATAAATATTTAACCTTTAATTTTAATATTAAACATTAGAAATTGATTAAAAATAAATAACTATTTTAAAAAATAGATTTTCTGAATTCAATTATTTAAAATGGTTTTTATAAGTAACCGAAAACTAATATTCTTGAAGAATGTTTTGCTGGAGAGAGAAACCATCATCTTTGTTGGATCCAATTTACTGATCCATTTGTCTTTTCAGTATAGATCGCACGTTATATCCTATCCCGAAACTAAGCTTAATATAATATTATGAACTTATACTTATGTTTTCTCCTTCACTCACTATCTATCTATTTCCTAATGATCACTACTTATGTTCATCGCTCTATTGTGATAAAATCGGTATCTTCTCATTTCCCCGAATTTCATTTGCCCGAAAATTCATATATGAAGTCATATATTCATAACTGAATAGATTCATTCGACAATATATTTATATTTATACCTATATCTATTTATATTTATATATTTATATATATTTGAAAAACATATAAGTAAACTTCTCCTTCATTTGGAATTAGACAGCGCTCCAGATTTACTAAATACCTTATAAATATGAAACCTATATCTGATGCAAAAGTGATACAATATCTACAATTAAATTGCATATAAGGTATTAAAGCAAATATAAAATGCTGTCTAATTTCATATTTCAATTGAAGAGAGAGTTTACTGTATACATACAGCACAAGTATTTATAATAATAGCCAGTGCCATATTACAATTTCTTTATGGTGTTTTTCATACTGCTTGTATTGTAAAATGATTTATATATCCTCAGTATTTAATTGTTATTTTTTAATTTGAAAATAAGTTTAGCATTTATAGAATTTTCAATCTAATTGACTAAATTTTGAAAATTTTTGTGTTTTCTTTTCTTAATATTAAAATGAATATTGAAAGATATTTGATTTAATTCCTCGTTTGTTTTCTCAACTTATATTTAAACTTAAAAGAATACATTAAGAAAAAGCTTTGAAACATTTTTGAGTCTTAACTTATATCATTCAGAAATGTGAAATTCAGGCCAATTAAAGTTCGGTCAAACGAAATTTGGGCAAATGGGGTAAAGTCGATAAACTCAAATTGAGACCAATCTCTTTTTGTCTCATGAGATTATTTAGAGTGTTGCAACTTTTGTGTATATGTGATATGTATTATGATATTCAGTGATGTAATCAAAACTTGAGAAGTAAAGTACTGTTATATCACTTTTCTGATTGAAAAGACAAATAAAAACTTTTTATATGATTACTTCTCCAAATAAAATACAATTTTCAAATATAGACTAATTATTCAGTTAAAAAATAAAGATTTGATCTAATCGTGAAAACTCTGCATACATTTGAATAATTTATTTGTTATAATTGAATAATATTTCATAACTCATACTGTATTCATTCTATAAAGTATGTTATAAACTGATTAATTCAATATAAGGGAGAAATTATTCGAACTCAACCCCATCAGAGCCTGATATATGCCAACCAATAATAATACAAACTCTTTCGTTAACTTTTACTAATATTTGCCGCCAAATAGCCTTATAGAATGTGAAATTAAATTTTCTCTTCTATTTCCTCTCGATTTAAATGTTTGACTCTCTTATGCGAAAGAGAGTGAATCTAATAAATGAATATAAATACAGAATATTGGGCTTATTTTAGATGACTCAAAAATATTCGTCAACGCTTTACTATTCAGTGGATATAAACATTTCATTAGTAATAAACAATTTCACAGAAATCTTTATCTATCAATCTTTTTATATCATTTTTCGGTCTATTCAATATTTATCTAAAAAATTAAGTTTCAAATTAAGTGAAAAATTTTTTAAACAATATAGATTTGAATGAATTATTGTTGTTTTAGGTGAAAAGCCTCATAAGTGTTCGGTTTGTGGCAAAGCATTCAGTCAGTCATCAAATTTGATAACTCATTCTCGAAAACACACCGGATTTAAACCATTCGCATGTGATGTATGCGGACGTGCTTTTCAACGAAAGGTCGATCTCAGAAGGCATAAAGAGACACAACATTCAGAAATAAGACCACCCACTCATTTGTCATTACAGACAGCCATTAATACACCGGTTGTCAATTCGGTGATTGGATCGCAACAACAATTAGTAGGCTCTGCAACACATATTCCAAGATATAGTGCATTGTAATCATCAGATCAATTAATTTTAGTAATTATTATATAAGAATAAAAGTATTCAATTTATTCAATAGAAATATAATAAATTCTTGAAATAGTTAAGCATATTATCCTATTTAATGAAAAGTATTCATCTAATTATAACATAAAGTTCAGGAAAAAGATTTTTAGTGAGTAAGTTATTCAACATCAATAGTAATCATTCTCTTATTAAAAATTAATACAAAGAATGTCTGATAAAACTCTTCACTTATTCCAGAAAATTAGCTCAAGTTTTTCGTCATCAGTCTATATATATACAGCATTATTATTTGAGTGCAGACAATATGTTAAGCTATAATCTGTTTGAGAATCAATTCGCTTCCAATAAGAGATTGAACATTAATTAAGGCGGCATTAAGTGCAATGAGATTGCGATACAATTTTGTGTAATAATAATTAGAATATTAAAATAAATACTTTTATGTAAAACTTATCGTAGGTTTAAATAAGTACAGTACAGTATATTATTACTTTAAAATAGAAAATCTGTTAAAAAATTATCTATAATTTAATAGTTAAGTCTTATTTAAATGTGTAAAATGTAGAAAATCTCAAAACTGTTAAATAATTTAAAAATATGTAAAATTACTCTTAAACGCAAAAAGTAGTGCATAGATAACAATGTTTTGTGCTATAATAATAATAATTATTATTATTATGAAAATATTAATATTAAAAGGTTTGCTATTATAATAATTGCACAAAAAACATTTTAATGTAATAACTTATCTAATATATTATGTTCCTGTATTTTGAACGGAAACAATGCTTTTATTATTAAATTTGAATTCTTTGAGGCGCATTTCATCTTTCTATTCTCCTTTTATTTCTACTCGTTTTATATATTATACTAATATATACTCACAAACAATAAAACATGAAAAAATATTTCTCGTGAGAGAATAATTTTTTAAAAATTTTGTTTGTGTTCACTTCAATAATATAAAAGAATTTTATCGGAAAACCTTCTTTTAAAACAAACATTTTACTAAAACCTTAACATTTTTTTGGCCTAATTATGTAATAATTTGCAGTTTAAGAAGTTAAAAGTCACAAAATAAAAATTTCGATCCACTTCTTTCAAGTTTTTTCTATTAAATTTATTTTTATCGTTTAAATTCTATTTGAAATTTTTCAAATATTTAGCTTCAAATAATTTATTTCGTATATCAACGAAATATATGCTTTTCTTTCATTTACTTTAAAATTTTTTAGTCTTATACCACTATTGTATTAAACTTTGCTTTGAGAATAGAAAAATCCAGATCTATTCACTAATGAACGAAACCAAAGAAGAAATCATTGAATTAGTTTACAGAGGAAAAAATAAGTTGTACAAAATAAGCTATCTTTACGTGATTCACAAAAATCAACATTTCTATCTTTGGAGAAAGAATTTGAGTTTTTTCTTATAATCTGAGGTTTAAATCAAATAAGAAAGTTTGCAAAATTGAAAACTCTTTAAACTTTCCAATATATTTATCGATTGTTTTAAAAGAAATAATGTTTTCCTACAAACTTACATAAAAAAAATATGGAGAGTATAATTTACTCATGTTATGCACAATAAATGAAAAATCTAGTGATGCTTAGACATGAAATAATGTTATTGATGAGACATTAATTAAAATTTTATTAAGTTATAGCAACTAATTGTTTAATTAAGTTATTAAAAAAATTCACAAGAGTTTATTTTATTGGCAAAAGAACTAATATTCAGTCATATAATGATTATATGAATATTGTCATTATATGATTGAAGATTATTTTTTAAAAGAATGTTGTTTTTTTAATTTAATAGATTAAAATATAGACTCAGATTATTTCATTTTCAAAATAGCATCAATAAATAATATACAGTAAGTCTAACTTAAACTGTAAGCTTAACCAACGATTTTAATTTTGCTTTCGTTTTGTATTAACTTATGAAAGCTGTTTATCAAATAATTGGGTTATTCATGAAGTTATCTTAGTTATCAATATAGTGTAATGCAATGTCAATCCTAACTCATAAATAGCGAATATGGTAACAGTTTCACCCTTTCTCTTACTATTTCTGATTTGCTATTTTACACTTATAACAGTTGCAATGCAGTGAAATGCCTATAAATATAGCTTATAGTTATAAATATATACACTCTAGATCTGGAGTGTTTTGTGAATTCAGTTCATGTCAATCGCACTTCACTATTCATATCCAAATAGTTTGAAAAATTCTCACGAGATTTCAAGAAAACACAGCACAGTGTAGTGGCAAATATGAAGATTTGATGCCCAATAGCGGGACTGTGAGAGTCAGTTCACGTCTCATCGTTTTTGTGGGTGCCATCAATTGGCATTAAATACTAAGTATTCGGTAAGTTTAAAATAATTTGCTTATATATGAAAAAATGATTTACATAATTGAAATAATTCGAAAGCTAGTTACGAACTATAAGCTAACTCAATCAGTTTGTCTCATTTCAAATTATTTAACTTAAAACTAATTATGTTTGGTATTGAGATTAATATTTTTTTGTATACCTTTCAAATATGTCAAGAAATGATCACAATTTAAGTTTTATATATTTTTTTCTGACTAATTTAAACCGAATTTAATTGATTGAATAACTAATGAATTAAATAAAAATATAATTAAATTTTGCGAATAAATTGAGAAATAATTTAATTTTTTTGCTACCACCGAATAAAACCGATAACTAAAAATTCTAGACCTTGGCATCACGTCTGCAACAATCAGCGAACATGTTTCGAAAGTATCCCTTGAGTATATCCGGAATAGTAGTTTCCGTCAATTTCTCTCACAATGAATCCCATTTCTGATTTGGTATATCATTGAATCGCAACCAGAATAAGAGTGACTATGATTTTTACTGTTAAGCACTAGTTTTTATCTTTCTCTAACAGTTTTATGTGAGTATACGTTTAGGCATACACTTAAACACAAATTGATCTCAATTAGTGCTGCCATTAAATTGGTTTTTGGTAAAAGTACTCGAGTGATAATGTTATCCATTAGTTAAGGATGAGTTGATGCACATGAAGACGGCAACACTTTCTTGAACCAGAGCTGTTATATTATGAAAACATCTGACCGTTAAGTCAGATTATTTATAAGCTGTTTATTCTGGTATTACATTAGTTTATTTTTAAAAAATTATTTTTCAACTCTTGTACTCATGAATGGCGAATATTTCTCTTCCTTAGTTTTTCTAGACCTTAATATCTTATATAAAATTTTAATTATTTTTATCTAAAATACTATGCTTATCAAGTTCTTGTTATCTAGTTATCAATTACTAATGATACATGTATACAATTATACTAATATATACATTTCATGGTTATTATTACATTCAATATAAATAAAAGTCTTAATTTTAATTTTAATTCATATAATATAATACTAATATATGAATTTTCAAATCAATTACAAATGAGATTTTTAAAATTTTATTAAAAGTTAAGATTTTTGATCAATTTTCTATTTGATGAAATTAAATCCATTTTTATAACTTAAGCCAATTACAATTCAGGTCAATTTTCAGGCATCAATAATGAAGCATAAAATTTATTTCCAATTGAAGATAATTAAGGTTAGGCTATACTATGTTTATGTTATTCGTCAACTTTCTCAAAATGGTTTGTAAGTTCTCTACTCTTCTGAAAACCTCAACAAAAAAGGAAATCATAGCGAAACCCAATTATTATTCTGGTGAACACATTCGTAGAGTAGATAAAATTGAAACAGCTTTGCGTCCATTTTTCATTGAATCTTCATTTACAACGGTTACTGTTTTAGGTGAACGAGTATAGTCAGTGAAGTCCGATGTGAGACTCGAAGACTTCGATATTCTATAAATCTCTTGAGTATTCTGTGGGCCAAAGCGTTCGGGCGTTCGGATGGGAAATGAGGACTAATGAAATCACAGACCGCTTTTCGCTTAAGGCTTTCCCTGTTC
>JAQGCH010000097.1:0-34289 GCA_034699485.1 Nanhermannia elegantula
TAATAAGTGCTTAAAGCAATTTGAGGATTAAATGAAGGGAAAATAGTATACTATTATTATTGGTTCGCTTACTTAATTGCACCGAAAGATTAAGTACATGTTGGTGTTGGTCAGGTTGGACTTAATTTTTCAATAGTGAAGATTCTATTTTTGTAAGAAAAAAATCACGATTTTTCGGTTTCAAAGGGAGAGAAGGATTGCTTAAGAATTGAATTATCAATGAATACAAGCAAAAAAATATACACTCCTTTAACTATTTTTGAGTCTCATTTGTCATTCATTGAATAACTTATGTTAAACGCAACAAAAAGGCTAATTTGATCATTAGTTTTCTTTTTTTACTCATTCTGGTAATTGATCTGAAACTGTTTCAAGTAGAAGTACGAATAGTAACTTATTGACAGATTTGACAACAGATATGCGGATTTCAACATAATTTATTCCCAATTAGTTTTATTTCAATACAAATTAGTTCAGCTTACCATTAAGGAGTATACTTATAAGATATCATTTTAATTAAAGATGACATTATTTATTGCAATCAAGGTTTGTCATTCATCTAAAAATCTAAACAGAGTAAGAACTTTATTATATTCGATTATAATATAACTGATGTCAATGCATTTGTAACTATATTATGAAGAAACTAACGATAAATTTTTGCCAGAACTTTACAAGTAGGTGACCAGGTCTGCCTCATATCAACCTTTACTTTATGAAAAAAACTCTTTAATTTCTACTGAATTTTTAAAAATGATCTTAAATTAAATTACCAATCAAACAATTTTATTGAACAGAATAAAGAATATGTTTAGAGTTTGATTTCGCAGCTATTATCAACTGATCGTTATATATTATTTGAATTAAGTACAACTCATGAAAAGTTCAATTTAACCAAATTTTCTGCTTTGAGAATATTCACCAACGATTCCAATTTATTGACAAAAATATTCATATATTTTATTATAAAGTCTTGTCCAATACCTTTCCTGTATATATAAATGAATACCTTCTATTGATTTCTGAATACACCCCTAATTCCTATAATATACAGGCGATTAATGAACAGATTCTGTATATCTGGTCACCCTATTTAGAAGAGAAAGATAACTAAAACCTGTAGTTATTAGTGTATAAAATATTACATATAATTATAAGTTATAATTAAAATGTAAATCTTTCTAAATTCTGATAATTAATTCAGGTGTCCTCTAAATTGTAATTTCTTAATGCAAAATAGTATAAATCGCAGACAGAATGAACACACAGGTAATTGAAAACTAAGCGAACTTGAGAGAAATGGACTGACATAAGAAATAATGGTGTTTAAGAAATTGATGCTTTTATTTGGATTCACTGACATTCACTGTAAATGATATAATAATGAATTCATCAGAAGAAAATTTGATTGCATGAGACTTTACGCATATATTTTCTCATAAGATGAACACACCCTTCACTTAATAATACTATTACTTAAGTGATAAATCTTTTGTTATCGTGCATGATATATAAGTTATACATAAAATATCATTATATATGTGTCAAACTTCCGCTTTGGATGTTTTCTCACTTATAATTAGTAATAATTAAGTTTAAAACGTCTCATATAAAACTGCTCCGAATGCATAAATTGAGAGACTATTTTTGAGTGAACTTAAAATATATACTGAGAATGCGTTCAAGTTTTTCTCTATGAATATATTTATATATGTATAACAAGATGATCATTAGTAAAAATAACTCTCCAACAGAAAAGGTCTATCATTAACACGTAAGTGATCCTTAATATTGAATATACCTGTATATTAAGACCATTATTACGTATTATATATTGTTTTTCAACGAGTTGAACATTAATTGAAATGTTCAATAGTGAGGCGTGGGGTCAATGCCAAAAATAATATCTATTTATATTTAATGGAAAATAGATCAAGAAAAACAAAATTGAAATGAGAGTATATTTCTGAATATTATGATGATTATGGGAGTGGAGGTGTGTTTCATATGTCAAAAGTTTGATTAAAGCAATGAAGTCAAGTCACAATTGATGTCGAAATAAATTAAAGCACTGTTTTTATTAAATCCCACAATAAGTTTGTTATTGTGTTAAATAGTTGAATAATGGGCACTACTATAATCAGTTGGGTGTCGGCCAACTATAATTTAATACTATCACCACCACAGCCACTGATATCATCATTCTTTGCATCCATACCAGTAATGATATCATTTATTCGGCAATTTTTGGGAGAGAACTTCACTAATTTATTATAACATATGAGAAACGCCGACCTAATTGTGCCTCAAAGCGAAAGCTATTTAAATAACGATATGTATAGCACTCAAAGAATATTAAATTGAAGTAAAGGTGTTTTGGGTGTCTTTTTATTAAATTCGGTATATTTTGCGTAATTAATTGCCTTAACCTCGAAATAATAAAAAATTAATTGATACAAAAAACTAAATATTGTGCTAATGGTATTCATACACCCATTTAATGATTAGAAAAGCAAATATTCTACACTTAACCCATACTAAGACTCATAAGACTCATACCTGTGTGGGTTCTTTTGTGCGCTTTCAAGTGAGAGCTTTTAGTATATACTTTTTCGCATCCTTCAAAGTCACATTTATGAACTTTACGTCGCCGTAAACTTTCCGTGTAATAATCAGATGAGGAACTTGTCTGTGAGTGATGTGATGCCGTACCAGAAATTGTTAAAGAATTGCTTGTAGCTAATGAACTAATATTATTTCCATTTAGCATTACTGCTGTGGTTGTCACCTGAAATACAACCCAATACACATCAAATTAGTTATTGACTCTTTTATCCAAAATTAAGTTTATATATTAAATATATATTCAAATGTCTTTTTAACTCAATAATAAGTTTAGATTTAGCACTACTTCAACAGGCATTACAGTACAGGCATAATATATTAACATATCAATAAAAAATGTAAAGTTATAAACATTTTATGATTTATTTTTTACATTTGTTGTCCATATTATGAGAGACAAAATGATAAAAATTTCGTTAAAAAATTATTGATAAGTCTACAGATTTTAAAAAATCAATTAAAGTAAATAATATTATTAAAATATTTTAATGCGTTATACCAGAGGCGAAGCGCCGAGTAATGGTGAGGTCGGAACTGCTATCGCTGGGGATATGGGTGATGTCGGAATGCGACTGTTATGAGGAATTGTTGCTAATAAACCATTATTGAGAGACCCATTATGAGACATAAGAGACTGTGATGTACCGCTTGATATGCATGAGTTTGACCTCTTATGGTGTTGTGAAGAGTTGTGATGATTTAAGTACGTCAAGTGCGCGATCAAATTCAATTTTGTGCACGGAATGTATGTTGAATCTGAACAATAAGTTAAATTCATTTTTAATAAGATTTAACTTTCAAACTTATATTAATTCTCAATTCAAATTAAAGTTTAGTTAAACATATTGAGCAAAAATTTTAATTTCATTTAATAAGATATAAACATCTGTATCACTTGTAAACATTGTAAACTATTTTTGTCTTTCAAGTCAGAAAACCTAACTTCAAGTCAAAAACGATAGAATATTAAGATCTATTAATTTATTTTTATGTTTATTTTCAAGGCATTCAAATTATTAACTGATAAAGAGTTTAGAATATTATTAACGATTCAATTCTTCCATAACTTATTTGAATTAAAAATGTGAATCAATAATAAATACTTATGATATTATCCAACATATCACACAAAAAATATTTATATTGAAAATTTTGAGTCAATTTCCTGAACAAAAAAAGTTTCCTGTATTCAAATAAACAATAATTAGTTTTGCAAATCATGTGTCGTAACTGTTACTGCGATAGCAATACCAGAAGAACTTTATGCGAACTAATGTCAAATGATAGTTAATTACGGTATAATTAAATTGAAAAATGCAGAATTTGATCCCGATCTAGGATTTGGCATCTTTTACAACATAATTTGTATGCATTACATCAAAATTTATACATAAATCGTATTAATAATTAAAATATTTATCAACTGTTTGACTCAGATCACATTAGTTATGAGGCAATTAAAAATTTAAAAATCTGTAAAACTAAACAATTTATTCACTAAAAATATTGTAATTCAAAGCATAAATTTTTATTAATTTAAGCTGTCTTTCACTCAAATATAGATTAGACATCATTATTCAGCAAACTTTAAAGGGGTTCCAAACCAGGAAAAGTAAGACTTGAATCATAAAATTATATTTTTAGAATCTTGTTATTTATATTATTTATAAACATTGATAAACATTTGCATTCAAATAATCATTTTCTTACACTAAAGAGCACAACACAATAAATAATAAATAGCACATCAATCCAAACTTTCATTAAAGTAATTATATCATAATTAAAGTGTTTTATTCTTATTTTGATACTCTTTTCATAAATCAATTCCAAACTATTTTAAAATTGACTTCGATTAAGAAAATTATGAATTTATATCTAAGTCCAAAAATGCATTGTATTATTCAAAACACTAACTTAACTCAGACTTAATTTAATTTAATTCTCAAATTGGGGAAAAACAAAAATTCTACATTTAGTTTATGTGGTATTAATCGAATTTCAATTATAAAATTTAGAAATTAATTAACAGATATATATGAATTAAAAAATGCTGTAAAATTAAATTAATTTTTATGATAATATTTATAATTTAATTGAATGAAAGTTTAGTGAAGTGTATTCTTCCAAAGGCTTTCCATATTTGACAATTTGATATATTCTATACTGCATTATAATTTATACAATTTATAAAACTATATTTAAAGATAAATAATTCTTTAAAAAATTATATGAATTTTCAAATTATTTGATGAGACAAAAAATGTTAATTAAGTTAAAATAAGGTTAAGTTAATTAATATAAAACAAGTAAAATATTTAGAGTGAAATTAGAGTTAAACTTTAGTGCAGATATAGTTTTGGATATACAAAACTTCTTGAGTAAAGTATAAGCCGATGGATATAAAGTAGAATCCTTGATGATAAGCATTTACTTCGGAAAAGTATAAGATTATAATATTGTGCAGCACTTCCAGTCGAATGAGTGAGGCCGAGTGGGGCCACTTTTAAATATATGAGTTTGAAAGCTATAATAGTTGGCAGAATAAGCTTAGAAATATAGTATTGGCAACAGGTAAGCACTTGAAGTATGCAAAAATACTTTAAATCGTTATTTATTGCCATACTTTTTTGGATTTTCACATAACAGCAAATAAATCAAACTCTCAAAACTTGTATATCGTGTCAGAGAATCATTTCTATATCATAATGACAGCGATAATACGAATGCGATAACTTTGAAAATAATGAAACTCAAGGACCGAATCTATTTAATGTTTTAATAGATAAGAATCAATAGTGAGTAGAGCTTTAGTGACATAATTATAAACTTAAATGTGAAGCACATAAAAGAATTCGAGGATAAAACTCAAGTGCTTTTTATTTTATTGAATATAAGGTTAGATCTCAACTGTACTTCAAGTGCTTCAAAGGGAACAACTAAAAAGTTAAAGTATCAGATTAGAGACAAATTTAAATTATTAGCGATCGTAGGATAGCATTCAATAAAAGTTCTATTTTAGTGACTTCATTAAAACCGATTACTGAGAGTAAGTTTACAATTCGACTTAAAAGACCTGTAAATCAAATCGCATCCAAAATGATTTATTTAATTCTGAGATATTTAATCGCATATCATTTTTTTAAAAACCGTTTTAAGGTCACTTTTATATATTTAGGAAGAGAACTTATATTACTTCAAAAAAGCTATGAATAAATTTTGAAAAAATAAAAACTGCATTTTTTAAATGGTTATGAATTACTGGCAAAATTTATTTTTTTAATCAAAATACTTTGAACCAATTCAACCCAAATTTTAAAACTATAAAAAATAATATCTTTTATGTTCAAAGTTAGCGAATTTAAATCAACACTAACGGGTAAATATAAAAGAGATATAACATACAGCAGTGCAGTATTCATACATAATATGATTGAAAAGTATTTATCATGAATGGGGACAAAATTGTTTTATCGAAATCATGGAAACTTATCAAATAAATAAAATAAATAAATTTCCGACAGTAATTGTTTTCATTAAACATTAGATTATAACAGTAAAAAGATAAAAAGGTGATGATATTGAGATATTGTAGTAAAAATTGTCTTATCATTAAAAGATCATCATTTTATGATAAAGGTTAATAACTAGAGCTCTGCAATATATTTACTTATTTTTTGAGAAATAACATAATTTTGAGTTACTTTCATGAAAATGTTTTTAAATCTACTGTCATTTATCAGAAAAGTTTCTATTTTTTTGCTAACATTTAAAAAGCTCCTCAATAGAGTTTGAAAATTTTCAAATTGAGTCCATCTTCATTGAATTCCACTGATTTTTGACAATTCCATCTCCACTATATGGAATGTGTTTGGAATTTAACACTATAATCTTCATCTTTAAACCCAAAATATTTAAATTTCAAATAAATGGTAAATATCAAATTTATATTAAATATTTAATTAAATATTTGATATTTATTAACGCCTCAAATATTAATTTATATTGATTTATAAAGTCTGGCAAATGAGCTCTTTCTAAGTAATTCGTATGCATACAAAAGGTTAGGACATTATCGCTAACCGGTCGGATATTTATAATATAATATTTGCAGAGCTCTATTAATAACTAAAGCATGCTTTGAAAGATGACTTGAGCTAAGCTTTTGCAATATTCCTGAACTCAAGAATAAATTCGGCTAAAATGTGACTAATAATCGCATATCTTATAATTGCGATGGACATAATCCATGTCTTAATACCACTGAAAAGATTGTTTAACCCATTTTACTTGGATGAAAAACTTTGATTTTATACCCAGAACAATACTCAGAAGTTATGCTATAATACTATACTATACTAAAATAATCAAATATTTCTCTCTTAAACTTCAAGAGATTACAAGATTTCATAATAAAAAAAGTATAATTATAATCAAATGAGAAATAGAAAAAATAGTTCTCGAAGTGATAGACTGATAATCTTGAGATTCAATTCATAATCGAGTGCACATTCAAGTTCTTCAGGGATTTGTGAGAAGACATTTTTCAATCAAGAGGTAGTTTTTCTCAATAGACTTGGGATGAAAGAAGAATTCTTAGAAACTGTACTTCAAGGGAGGGACTCAGTGGGGATGCAATCGTTTGGAGTTTCATATTTATGCAATAAGTCGTGTAATACTAACTCTTCTGCCAAACTTGCATTTTTGGAGGCTCTGCACATGAGGGCAGGTGTGTGGCATTTGTCGCTATTGTTTATGCAAAAGTTTCAACATTATTCGAGCGGTGGCTTTAGTTGCAAACCACTTGCGTTGATTTTACCACCGCCTGAGTCCCAGCATTTGCCTCAAAAAAGGAATTGCCCAGCTTCACATAGGCCTTACCCCACCCATCGAACTTTTTGAATTTATTTTAGCGAAAAGGGGACTAAAAATGGCCAATTAATCCATTTAATGGTTTATCAAATATATTTTTTCCAGAGTTCGTCTCATATAACTTGATGTTTAAAATTGAAAACTATTTTCGACGTCATTTTTTTAATAGAAAATTTTTATTAATACGCATTAAAAGATACAATTTTCAGCGAAAAATTTTAGAATAACTTCAAGGGATTTCTATTTGAATTTTAATTTTAGGAAATTTACACCCATCCCGTGGTAAGAGCATTTGGGAGGGTGGGGATGGTTTATATAAAACAGAACATTCCTTTAAATAAAACCAAAAAACTTTCTAATGCTTGTAATCTTCATGAAAATGCATTTGAGAACAGCTCTGAATATTATTATTTATATTATAGTTTTTGAGATAAAAGGACTGATTGGGCAAAAACATAAAGTTATGCAAAGAACTGTTCACAATTTACACATGACTGGGAGTTCCCGTTCGCAGACAAATGAACCAAAACTCATACATAAAAGTGAATAAAAAATAAGTAAATAACACAGAAATGATAATAACGTGAATTTCCTTGACAGACAGGTTAGCTTTTCATCTTTATTGTGATGATGAGTCTCATATATGTGATGATATGATGTCACTTTTTCTACTTAAATCACTTCTACACATTAGTTTTTCGCAGTTTTGGTTCAGTTTTGAGAAAAAATTTCAAACTTATAGATATTACAGCATTGAGAGCAGGAAGCAGTAAAATGCAATAAAAAAATTGCAAAAAAACTCTTTAAGGATTTTTGTTCTCAATTTAGTACAGCATAAATATATTCAATTTATGTGACAGCTTATACGTGAATCCGAGCCATTTTGCTCAAAAAAATTTTGCAGACTTAAGGTTATTATTTTATCGTTTGAATAATCATTAACTTCTCTCTCAACTATCGCATGAATATTATTAGTAAAAACATATCACATAACGCGCCAAAAGCATAGCCTTACGAAGGGTGCGGTTGGGGACGAGTCCAGCATATAAGTTACTATTACTTGCATTTCTCTAAAGGCTATTTGTTTGAAGTATTTTTAGAAATTGAAAACCTGTGGATATAAAGATTTAGCACTTAAAACAGTACTGCATTCCTAAATAGCAATTTATATGACTCTCCGCTGATTTCATAGTCACTTATAAATTAAATTTTAAAAGTAGTGGCAGAAGATAGAGACAAATCTTAGAGGAAATGATATACACTTCGGGAGTTGCCATAGCTTTCAGCAATAAAAAGAACTCGGAGGTCATTCTCTATCTGATCATAAAGAAATTTTCGACAATATTAAAAAAGTTACGCCAACGTCATGGGTATAAATTCAGTGATTCTCTAAACTTTGTAATATAAAACTCTCATAATAGTTATCAATAGATTATAAGACAGAGAGAGCTCCCACAGAGACTAATTTAAAGGGCGATATTTTATATTATTTACACATTCTGTGATATTTAGATCCTAAATGATTAGTAAAGTTATATGAGGGCAGGTCTCCTATCATTTTTAGACCCATCAGTTCGCTACTATTTTATTTATATATAAAGCAATATTCAGATCAGTGGCACTGATATTCAAGCTTTGGAAATGATTTTTATCCCAGTTTTTCCATTTACTGCTGTTACTGAGAGGTGTGCCTAAAATGATTGCATTGCACAGAAATTACACTTTGAAGACCATATTTAAACAGTTAAGTGCAATCAATTTTGAATCTATGATTAGGGTAGTACTAGAATTAGTAGCTATTTATCTAAAAATTATTTTAGCAAAAAATTTGATTAAATATTTTTTATTATGCAAACCAATTAATGTTACGCCACATCAAACAAAAAAATAAGTCAACCAATTAAAGGGTATAATAATATTAATGAAAACAAATCAAATATATGCCAAAATACATTTTAAAACTATTAAATAATTGTAAATTTGAAACATTCTATTAAATAAACTCGAGATCTATTTTTGTAATGAAAACACGATTACAAGTATGTGAGCACCGGTTTTGTGGCTTACGGTATTTGCATGAGCTCAAGAAAAAAGAATTTGAGCCTTTATTACAAGTTAGTATACAGTATGTATGACAGAGATTTGTTGGAGAGGATGATCGCCAAGAGCTGTTTTTAGGACAGTCACGTTAAGAGGTGGAGTAGAGGTGTTCAGGTAATAGCCAGAGGTCGTGGGAGTCTAACCTCAATATATAAGTTAAACTATAGATTATGCAATTGAATTGAAATTCAAACTTGTAGTGGGAGGAACTCTAGTACACAATCGCATGGAATGAAAGAGTGTTGTAAAATCATAGCGCACTCACTATTTAATATAAAATCTATTTTTCATTATATTGTACTATAAGTTAAATCTATTATTGTGAGCATAAATAATAATTGTTGAGCAGTTCTCAATGCGGACATAAAAGCATAAGATATTTTGATTACGCTTTTCTGTAACTTTGTATTTAAAGTTCTTCTTTTTACACAATGTTTAACCGCATTATAAGTAGAGAGACTGTGCACATAAAAACTTAATGACCGGTTCTTTAGGTTATATCATACCATCTTTTTTGAGCCTAAGGTCTATACAGGTCGGACTTCCAGCTGTGGATAGAGGTGAAGGTGAAGTGGGCACTGGAGAACCAGATGAGGCCGAATTGGGAGAAGACGGAGCAGATGGCGTTTTGCTGCTGTTCTTGTTCACAGACAGATCCACGGGTTCCATTTGAATTGGTGGACATTCAGCCTAATTGATTAGTTCAATATTTAATATCATATCAACTCATTTTAACCAATTATTTCAATTTAATAAAAATAAAAATAGTCATCAGTTATATTAGAAATTCCAGTATTATGTGATGTATGAGATTCTGGGATTGAACAGGACTTTAAAAACAGAATGTATGTTATGTTTTTTGAATAAATTGCATGCAATACTCTTTTGAATACAAATTAGGTCACTATTAAGTACAATAACTCAAATGCGCAAAAAGGTTTTTCTCAAATGTTTTGTTGTTATTTTTTGAGTGAGTGAGTGAGTGGTGCAACAGAATTAGACAATCAATCAAATTAAATAAATGGATGCCATTTCTCGGCTTACATTAAACTTATTGGAGACGAAAGAAGGCGTCGTGTAGTGAATATGTTGAAGTATCTCAAATCAAGCACATATCAAATAATCTCAATCATATTCAACTTAGATCTGGTGATCTCATATACATTAACAGTAGCCTTAATTAAAACAAAAAACTTTAGATATTCCTGTTTTATCTGAATCGCAACTTTTAAATTTGTCAAATTTGAAACTTCTATCAAAAGTTTCTTTTAAAGAATTCTTTTAAAGAATTCTTTTTATTCTTATTCGCCTCGTTTATCTTTTTGATTTATCATTTATTATCTCTTTTGATGAGATTCAAGAATTTGATACTTTTTTTTCTATTTGTTTTGTAGAGATATCCAAAACCAACTATTTTTGTTTATTGAGTGCTTTAGATTTTTAATAACCCGCACAAAAATATAATAAAATTTGTAAAGAAACTTATCAAATGTTGTAAAACATAAGAAATACAAGCATTTATCAACTTATGAAAAGCAATATGTTTTAAAATTTTGTTTTTCACTTTATGCTAAATTTGAACGTGTATTAAAAGTTAAAGTACTGTTAATAGAATTTTATGACCAAAAACAAAAAGCATAGATAGAAATACTCTGAAGGATATGATAATTATATGATAAATCTTAGATTTATTATCAGAGAAAGATATTCTCAGAATTTACAAGACATATGTTTTATGAATTCCAAGTAAAGTAAAGTTAAATAATAAAAAATATAGCGGTCAACGAAATTCCACAAAAATTGCAAAAAATATATAATTTTTAAGAATAATTTAAAAACACCTAACAGTAAACTATGGATTTTTGTGGTTTTATTGATTAAAAGGCTAAAAGTATGGATACAAAAAAATATGATCAATACAATTGGGTATAATTATAGTAACCCATAACTACTGCACTCAAGAAAGTTTAATAAGTAAAACCTAAGTTAACATGCATTCTCTTGAAAAGCGTGGGAAAGAGTGAATAATGGAAAGAAAACTCGAAAGGAGGAAAAATAAATGGTATTTGTAGTGGCGAAAGAAGATAATAGTTCTCCTCCACCCTCATAAGAACGATTTTTTGTGTAACTAAAAGATGGAATACTCATTGAATAGTGCAAAATAGTGGCCACTTTTGCATTGTTAGCCATAAATTGATACAAGAAAAAGGATTGTCTTTTTCTCACGCCTTTTAGAGATGAGCCTAATTTAGTTCACACAAAACATGTATAACATTATAATATGAAATATATAATGTAATCAACTGAATAAAGTACATGTGAATCCTCATCTAAACACGCCTTTTGGCCCAATTACTAAATAACGATTTCTCATAACAATCTTATATTATTAGCATAAAAGCCATGTTCACATTCAATGAGATAAAGCTAATGGATTGTTGAACTCTAAGACACAGAAAGCATCTCATCAACAATGTTAGCGCTCTGTCGCTCTTTCTTTCTCCTCATAATTTAACAGTTGTTCGGTCGAGAATTTAATTACTCAAACAGAAGGATAATAAAGCAATAGAATGAATGGCATATCTATATATAACTATATATTACACACCATATCAATGGCACACTCACTCGTTTTCTTTCTTATCTCAACTCAATTATCAATGAACTCAACTCTTATCAACTCTAATAGGAATTGATTTGAGTTGTGCCCAAACATGTGTGGCATTTCTCTTAACTTCATATATTAATAATCAATTGATTTTAACAAATTTGAAGAGAAAATTTGAAGTTTTTGTTTTTATCAGTCAATAGATTTGAATAGTGAGTAAATAATTGAATTTATTTATCAATCAAAATTAAAAGAATGCAATATTACCTCTTTTGAGCTCATACTGAATTGCATTGGATATGTTTGTAAAGAAGAAATCTTTTTGGTCAAAGATGCCGATGCCGGTGAAGTCAATGCACTTGTTCCTGCTTTGCCTTTGCTCTTCAGCAGCGATGAGGACGCCTTTCCACCGGACAAATACTCTGCCTGTATTACAAAGCAAAAGACAATAAAATTAAAATCAGGTGTTATTTCATACAAATATTATTATTATTATTATTGCTCATACATATGGAGCAAAAATAAAAATACAAAAATAGAGAACTGGTGGAAGAGACATATAAAGTGCACAAGAGAGCGATAGGACAACTATATCAGTGAATCGCGTGAATCATTAGCATTAGATATTTGTTTTACTTGAGATAATTGTATGCTTCAAAAGCAGAGAACAGAATTGAGACTTAAATGAATAGATATGTGAGCCCTTTATTTTGTTGATATTTATTCATTATTGCTCAATAAGAAATGCAAATATATATTCATAGGATCATAAATAAACTTATATTATTACAAATATAATTTACTTCTTTCAAGTGCTTTCTGCCATCAATTGAGTGCAAGTATAGAAAGACCAAGAAATGATAGGTTTAGCAATACTTATATACGTATACAGTAAACATAATAAGCATAATAAGCGATAATAATTAGATAACTAACTGGTAAGAGAGCAAAACTTAAAGCTCGACCCAAGAGCGCAATCATTACAAATAACTCTAAACATTGAGTACAATTAACATTTCTGAGCACACACTCATGAATCCTAAATGATACACAAGAAGTATGTGTAGAGAACATAATAAGAGCCATTTTTACTATTATAATAAAGAGTCAACAGTACTGAATAAATAATGGCTGCACTGCCCAGAGGTAAGTAAGTGCTAAAATATCAGCATTAATCCCAATAACTCTTTTTCTACAAGGGGTTTGTTTTTATGAAATTGTAAATCCATACAAACTAATGCTAACACGTAAGGGCTTTCAACAAAATAATAGTAATAAGAAAAGCATTCTTGAGCCACGCCTAATGAATAAAGCAAAATTACTAACGCCTCGAGTCAATTCTGGACAGAGCAAATTTTATAGAGGCTTACTAACCATTACCAAAGCAAAAACAAGTTGATTAGCTTTAAATTATTCAAACTTGACAATAGAATTTCGTGCAAACCATTCTTAACTATAATTACATTAAATATGTTCAGAAATAGCTTCCGTAGAGGTCATTACAATCTAAACGAATTTATTTAAGTTGATGTCAAAACTACTAGTAATGCATCTATGATTAAAATAAATTAAAGGCATTTTTTAAATGTATAAGCTATTAAAAAAAAGTAATGCTCTAAAACATACCGGGAATCTAAAGTTAAAAAGTAAAAAATATAGTTATAATTTATAAGGTATTTTGCAGTAACTAAGTTGTACAGTACAAAGGCATACAATTGTGTTGATATAAAGTAAAGTTATAATCACAGTTTAAGTTATAAGCTTAGGTTAATCACTATTAAGCAAAGAATGGCATAGTTGTCAAGTATGACAAAATTTTTACATCCTTTTTGGACTCTCGAAAATAGAGGCACAGCCTTTAATAATTATAATAATAAATCACCTTAATTGAACATGATATGCGGTTATATAGAGAGAAGGTGCCCAACTTAATGATCATCACTTAACGCACTCATTTATTGAAAGGAATATAACGCGTGAGAAATGATGGGCTCTTTCAAAAAACCTAGTACTGCTCGTAAGGTTAAATGCTTCATAAAAACATTTCTCCATTTAGTGCTTTTTCTTACATGTGGTGTAATAATAAATCAGAACTTTCATTAGCCGCGATGTTAACCATATAGAAAACTGTGTTGAGTTATATTCTCAATTTGTCATTCAGATTACATTATTAGTTCGTTTCTTACTGTCTTTGCAAGTTTTAATAAATGCTAAGCTTTAATAACCATTTGTAATATGACTGCAATTTCATTAAACATAAATACTCTATCATTTTTGTCTTCATTTGTTTCAATTCATTTTTCACTTTAATGTAATAATTAAAAGATTTAAAAACATTTATGAATATTATATTATATTTAATATTGTTATCATTTGAGAAACTTGTCATTTTTTTTATTAATAATTGGATTTCAAACTAAAAATTAAACACAAAATAAAATTTGAATATTTGAAAAAGAAGCCAAAGAATAAGTAATCATAGTCTGAGTGATAGACTATGACCATTAAAAAAGCAAAAGAAGTTATCGATTCTTTAGTAAAAGAACCCTTTTTTGGAAGACTCGTACAGTACATAAGCATCACAACAACTTTATTTACGCTTCATTTGAAACAATAGATTTGAAGCCCTTTGGAACCCTTTAGGCGTCGTCGACCTCACTTAAGCTAATTTTTTTCAAATTCTTTTCTTTGGAATATAACAGCCGTTACCATCAGTTGGTAATAGAGAAAATAGTGGACCAAATTTAATATGGTATATATAGAGATAACACAGATATTAGTTATAGTGGAAGACATAAAATAAGTGACTTCACTCACTTGTACTTCTTTACAATAATAATTTTGGTTTTGTTCAAAGCGTTCAAAAGTGTTAAGTTTAAAGCAATGGTAACAAAAGGCGAATGCGCTCATGAGAGAAGTAGATGGAAAGGGGATATTGTAGACATGCACTTATTTTCTATCGAATACACAAAAATACACACCACTCATAGGTGTTGTGATCGACGGTGCGAAACCATCCGTGAAGTGTTGCATCAATTTTGAAATTGACGGCAAAAAATCGAATCAAAACTCATGCACTTGTTTAATAATTTAATTCATTATATATACAGTACATATAACGTACTGTATATCTAGAGAATAATTCGTTTAAACAAATTTTTGATTAGAAAACATTTGACTAGTGTTCTGAACAAAGATTTTTATTATCATATAAATAATAATATTGGGCTCAGCAATAATTTAAAATGTGTTTTTCTTAAATTTAAAATAATTTACCTCGACATAGAACTAAATTTAATTTGAGCGCAACAAAAAATTATTACGAGATTTATTATGCAAATAAATATCGTAAATAATTGAATTATTGCCTTAAGAATAAATACTGAATAAATGGTACGAATTATAAAAAAGATTTGAACAGTTTAATAAATACAGCACAAAAGGATGCAATTAAAATACAGTCTTTCAAAATAACTATTGTTTTCAATGTAATAACAGAGTTATATTATTCTTGTTTTATTACATGTATTCATTATGAAGAGTCGAACCAATTGAAAGACTTATTTATCTATTACTACTACTGGTAATTATTATTGCATTTCAAGTTAGACATCAAAGAATACTTCCGCAGAAGCTTAAAAAGCGGTCGGATATTGATTTGGTAGACAGTGTTCTATTCAGTGGTCATCGTTTGGTACTGTATATACTCTACTGTATACTCGACGCGACTCTCAAGCAAATAAGGCATATATTTGTGAACCACTATTATTATGGTGATGATGACTGTATGGCAGTGATCATAGAAGTGGAATGCTTTCAATGAAAGTGTACGCATACAAGAAAGTCTCGAATGAATGCCATCTGTGCCCGACTCGTGTGCAGGGCATCACCCCTGAAGGTTAAGCCCCCTATAAGTTCCTCAGTTGGCAATTGAGTTCCCCATTTCTCTCTCTTCTCCCACTGACAAAAAGCAACGGTACTTCTCTCTAAGGTTCAAATAGACAAAGGGTGCGGTCTCTCTCTCTCTCTCTCTCTCTCTCTCTCTCTCATCTCAGCAATAGTTTATAGCAAAACCGCCCAACAGTGCGCGTGCAGAATAGTCGACAAACAAAGCATGAAAGGGACAGATGTTAGCTCAACAATATTGAAATAGAAGTCTTTTTCGGAAACTGATCAAACTATAAATAAGCCTTTTTTAGGCAGACATTTGTGTTGTTCAAAAGTATGTAAGAATAAGCCCAAGTCTAGCGGCACTCTCTCCGCACGCACATAACAAAAAAATAAGACTACGGGCAGCTGCAGTCTTATATCTGTCTTGAAGCTGTCTTGAGGTGGTTTACTTAGATATGCTCTAATATAACACCAACTGTACACACAATGCATTTGAGACATGCAGCAAAACTAGTGATAGAATAAGAGAAACCATTTCCAACACCTGTTGGATTTATAACTATAATAGATCTGTAATACAAATCCTCTTTTAGGTAACTATGCTATAAAATGGCTCAACGGTTATGCACAACAAGAATTCATAGAATGCATATGTATTTACGTGAATTTGAGCTTTAAGTCATCGCTCAAAAAGCAATAGTTAGAGCAAGTCTTTAGATAAGAGAACAATAATGATATGCATTTACTTATCGAAGTGTCACATCGCAATCGCCTCTAATTTTTTCACCACTCCTTAAACTATATGCGACACAACCATAAGACTTATAATTTGTTTTTGTGTTCGATCTAAAAAAGACACGACATTATTGTGATGAATCTGTGCGACTCAAGCGTGCGAATAAAAGCTCACACACTTCTATGCTCACAGTTGACATGCTGTTCAGTATAATCATACTTTACTTTCAACAAAAAAAACTTCAAAGATTGAAAAAATATATCATGAAAAAGCTCTATCAAAAAAGAATTATTTAACTAATAGTTAAATAAAATGCCTGTAAAATGCAAGTAAAGTACTTTTTGGACTATTTTGATTTTCACAAATAGGTTGGGCACAAAAACAAATAGAAAACGCTATCTTTACTTATATCGAATACTGCTATCGCACAGTTTTTACACAACAATGAACATTAACACCGAAAAAAGATTGACTTTTTTGTCGGTTTATGCTGAGGCCAACGCCTGTCTCACTTCCGATATCAAGAGTACAACACCCTAACAGCTGCCTTGTCAATGATCCTTCAATGATGCGCTAATTTTCTCATCTCATATAATGATTAGTAGCAGTAGTAGTAGTTATAGTAGTATTTGTAGGAAATAATAATCACAATTTTTTTCGTAGAAAAGCATAATCACTGTTCACACTAACAAAACGTGAACAATAAATGCTATTCTAAATGCTAGCGATTAGATTAGTGAGAAGTAAAGATAAAATGTAAAGACAAACACTAGAAAGTCAAATGCGTTTATCATTTTTTAAGGGCTATAAAGTGCCTCAAAAAATGCTTAGTTTTAAATCAGTTTTAAACTAATTTCTGTGAATATTAAGACTTAGGAAAGAATTTTTGAGTTTTTTTTAAAATAAATATTTTTTCCAAAATATCAATTTAATTGAAAAAAGTTTGCATTTGAGTTCAAGCGTTCATGTTTACGCTCCACAGAGAATACAACATATTTGTTGACTGCAATGCCAAACTTGTGTTAAATAACTTCTTGAAGAACTAACTTTTTTCTCAATTTTAATAAATAGTTAGGAATTTGATATATTTTAAAATAATACATAGTTAGGCAAATATAGGTGTAAAACAGCAAGATTTGAATGAATGATTTCATGAAATTGGATAAAAACGATGCACTAAACACACAATTATGAGGTTTGAATGTTTTTTGGAAACCTCAAACAGATAAATAGCAAGTTATTTATAGAGGAAGTTAAACATTTAAACAGAGTATTACTTACCACAAACATGCAGTATTATCGAGAAATAACAAAATTATATTAATTTTAATTAAGATAATGTTTAGTAACATAAAACAAGTCGAAGTCACGGTCACACCAAAAGTTAACACATAATTCCATAAATTTTATTTTTTCCAAATAACACCTGATTTACGATTTCATTAAATTTGAAGTGAGAACGAATTCAACCACTTCTCGTAGAATAGTTTTCTGTTTAGAATTATATATTATTAGACGCTTTGAAAGACATAAACTTCAGATCAATTATCGGGACTGAATCCAAAAAGTATTTCTCTATTTAGTAATAATTCACAGGAAAAATGTTTTCATAATATTAGGGGAAATCCCATATTATGCAGTTCTTTCCCAGGATTGGAGAAGAGGTTAAAAATATGTAGAAGTTGTGAACTGATGTAAATATTATTAATTTAATAGTATTTTAAAAACAACATAAATAACAAACGGTAACAAAACAATAACAAAATAAGAAAATTTGCAGCAATAATGAAAAACTTGGTAAAACTCAAGTTCTCTCCAATTTAGAAGACACTGAAATACACGGAAGAATAAGGCAGCGATAGAGCAGTGCAATGGTGTGTCTTGAAAGGCAGGTGGAAGTAGACTACAAGCAAATGGAATGACTCACATTTTTTGATGTTAAAGTAACATAACATGGGGTCCTCACCACAAAGTAGAGGAGGGGCGACGTGTATGTATATCTCTATGCACTTCTACTAAATAAAAGGACCGGTATTTTTCATTTAACACTCCACCCGAAACTTGCATATATCGCTATGATGTTTGGGGACCTCACCCGCTCTCTGGGATCACGATTCGCCGTGACTGGGATTCGCATTTTTATGAGCACATACTAATGCATTACTTCAGGGATAAGCTGTACTTCTTCTTTAGAGATATGCATATTCTCTTTCTCTCACTATTTCTTTAAAGTTTTATGATATGGAAGTTGAAAGAAATAAAAATAAAACTTATACGCTAAGTATTAAGTTCTTGTCTTTCGTGGAAATAAGGGTTCTTTGTATTTATATTTAAAATACAAAATCGTGATTTTTTTTAATAATTTTTTTCAATTTAAAGCCAATTTAAATTTTGCAAATATTAGAATCAGGTGAACGACACTAATAAGCATATGATTACTAATTAAATTTTAGCCATATATTACATAAACTTTCTTTTGAATAAGAAAATACGAGATTGTCAGCAAAAATAGTGTAAAATCATCACAAATGAAGTTATGAAGTGAGCCTTTTTGCGCCAACAGATTCACAAATTTTTATATTTAGTGCAATAAATTTTTATATCGTGACTGAGGCCGGAATTTTCTTTAACTCTGAGCTAATCATTTATATGTAACAATGATTTAACTCTACACCAAAATTTTGCAAATCAATCATAATTTAGGTAAAGGCGTGTTAATGCAGGCCATACTTTGAAGATCAATTTTGGCAAAAATTACATTTTTATTAAAACATCTAAAATGCGTGCGATTGCGAGTAATATTTTAAATAAGCTGTGAAAAAACTATCATAATATACAATACGTTACAGTTAATCGCTAACCAATGACTGTAATTAAGGAGAAAATCTAAAGAATTATTATGGTTTGAGTTTGAATTATATATAAAACAACTTTAATATGAGAAAACATTAATAACCGTTTCAAAGTAAATATTTAACTAACGTAATCAAATCATTTTTCTATATAATACATTTGATAAAAAAACCCCAAAATATCTTCATTTTTATTTTCAGAACGAATCATTATTTTCAGGCCTTCTGCATATTGAGGCTTCAAATATTTTGCATAGAATATTAAATAAAACAATAAATTTCAAAATTTGATGCAATTTAATTATTTTAATTATATAATTAAATTATATTAGTATTTGTTAAATAATAGATGGATTAAATATTTATGTTATTGATAGTACTGAAAACCTCAATTTCAATCTCAAGGGATGGGATTCATTTGAGACATGGGATGGAATTGGGAGGGATTAATAAAATTGTCAATGGGATTGTAAAAAATGAGTGTGGAATGGGATAGTATTGGGATTGATGTTGAAAAAGTGAATAAAGCTTAGGGGTGGTATACATAGTACGTACGCAGTTACGGGAAGAGTAGGGATCCGTTAAAAGCGTACACTTCTATATGCTTACCATTAGGTATAACTGTGCAAAAGCGTACCGGGAGGGTGGTAGGGGTCTAAAAATATTCTAAAACAGCGTATGTACTATGTGTACCACCCTTATTGAAAACAATATATTTTAATGCTATAGTTTAATACTTATAAAAAACTTGTGAGTAAGTTCAGTTTAAACATTTATAAATATTGCCAAATTCATAAGGACAAGACTTCGCATCTCATCGCTAATTAAAATCAGCTCAAAACAGACAGGCGAGTGAATAGTCACAAATCTAACCTAAAGTTAGCAACAAATCAAAGCCATTGAATGAAGAGCTCTTGTTAAAGACTCGAAACGATAGCGTTTGCATATATACAGGTATGTAAAGTGATAAATATAAAAAATTTCAATTGTGAAACAAATTAAAATAAAAACTTAATATACAACTTAAAAGCTTAAAGTATAAACAAAATACAATTCAAACGTTCGCAAGTGATTAAAAATTGAAGATAGAATGGGGTTGAGATGGAAGTGGGATTCATTTTAAGTCAAGGGATGAGATCGGGTGCGATTGAAATAATTTTCGATGGGAAGGGATTGGGATACTTTTCATCACTAGTTCCTAATATTATGATAGCATATGATTAGAGATAATGCCCTGAAAAATACTTGACGTTAGTAATAATCAGGGACTTGCAAGGGAGGGGGTTCAGCCTGGATTACCCCTCCTGACATTTGCCAAAACACATACCCCCAGCAAACGAAAAAGTTAGCATGGACTTCTATGGGAGTACACTAGCGCCACATAGGGGTCAAAAGCAAAATTTTGGAAATACCCCCTGGATTGCGCATCCTAGTGATAATAGACAATTATTGACCATAACATACATCTTCTAAATAATATGGCTTTATATCTTTTACGTTATTTATAATATATATTTATAAGTTATGTGTTAAATTTAAAAAATCTTACGCTCAAATGAATATATTTTCCCAGCTTTAGAGTAAATAATAAAAAGCTAAAACCCTGAGATACAACACGTCAATTGAGTTATAATTGGAAAACAAACTCATGAATCGTGAATTATAGGAACAGTAAAACTTAAACTTCTATAAGTTGTCAAAAGACAGAATCCATCAAATTTCCGAAGATTAAGCTTAAGTGGAAAACCGGGAAATCCCTATTTTGCACAGGTTTGAGAAAATGAATGAATTCATAGAATTTATTAAAAATAATCGAGTCTTTCGTTAGTTTGTCAAAAGTAAAATGACTTAAAATGGATTTAACTGTTATAATGACTTAATTAATAATAATTAAATTAATTCAAGAGATGTATTAATAAGATTAAAATAGAAAAATAAAATTTTGAATTCAAATATTGATTTTATTGATTAATTGGTTGCAAGAGTTGAACTTTTTAATTATGAAGAAATATCAAAAGATCTTATATTTAATTAGTTCAGTCAATTAGAAATTAATGACTATTGCCTCACACAAGCCTCGCATACCAGTATGTGTTTCTCACGTCAATTTCGGTCACATTAAAGTACTATTGAGTATCGATACCGTATTTTCTATATAAATACAAGGAATACAAGTAAAGCCAGTTTGGACGTGGACTTAACGAAATGAACTTAAGCTTCAATCTTCAAATGCAAGCTCAGAGATAAGGGCTGTCAACTAATTTCTTAATTCACTCATGAAATGGATTGAAAGGGCGAACACTTCAGATAATATAAGTATTGAGACTCAACACAATATATATTCAAATCTGAAATGATGTTTATTTATTATTCTCGTTATTATTAGTATTATTTTTATTGTTATATACCGTAAATATAAGTACACTAGAAAAGGTGTAACAGTCCAAGTGATTAATGCAAGAAACCATTGAAAAGCCTCAATAATTCATTTGAAAAATAAAAATTAATAGTCATTTCAACTGTTGCTGTGATTTCTTTTGCCAATAGCTGACAACAGGGCTAACAGGGCTGACAACACCAACAATTAATTATAGAAACTCAACAACAATAAGAAAAAACATATATTTTAAATATAAATATTTCTTCTTTATCTGTCTTTATTTGTTGTTAACTCCATCACAGATTGCATTAACTATTTATTTATAAGTCTTAGTTCTAAAGCTCGAGAAGAAGAAGACTGAGACATAAGTTTTGAAGAAATGAAAACTGAATTGAACGCAAAAACTATTTAACAGTTGCAATGCTTTACAGTTGTTAAGCGAGTGACAGCTTTGGAAATATTACAGTAGTTATTATTATTGTCAAATTGACTCACGAATAACAAAAAGGTGAGGCAAATCAGAGATTTGAGAGGTGAGGCGCCACAAAAAGCATACTTTTCCTTCAGCTACCATTCAATTGGATTTTATTTTTGCTCATCTCCTGCTTTATTAAAGACAAGAATTTTATTTCTAACATTTGATGAGATTGATTCATGGCTTACTCCGCCCGTACTATTCACATATAATGTAAGCCTAATAGCAAAACAAAATTACTAATTCTTGGACTAGAGAATGAGGAATCAACTCATGGGAACTGCTATCAAATCCAACTTCGCTTAACTTCAATTCAATAACGGGTTTTCCAAAAGTCTGTTCAATGTGTGCGTTATTGATTCACAAAGAGAGATCTGGTGTACATTTAGGTGACTGACCCAAACTCCTCCTTACTTAAGGGTCAAATTTGATGTTTAATATGGGAATAACTTATATTTGAAACATTTATCAGTTCAATACTGAAGCAATATTATTGTTTATGAATGTCTACGACATGTGAATACCTGTGAAATACATGCGCCTCAAGACCACAACATATGTTAATATAATGCAAAGCGTGTTCAGACAATTATGCAAATGTAGTCAATCTTCACGGAATAGTGATTATGAACATTATTTTCCCAGATATACACTTATCAATGGCTTACATCTATTAGAGGGTGTAAAACATTTAAAATTAAAGGCATATAAGTTTATATTCTGTAATATATTGTTAATAAGACGGTCTAATCTCGTGTTAACACACGTGGCATTGGGTCGTCTTCATTAACCATTTCTCACCAGTTTTTTGTAATGAACTAAATGAACGGTTTAACTATTGCATAATTTTTAAAATAAAAGTAATATTTAGAAAAAAAGAGTAAAAGTGGAACGAAATACACCTACAATTATAAGATAGTAGAAAAACTCTCAATATTTAAACTCATTAAAAGCTCACACAAAATAAAGAATAAATGATTCATGTCTTCGCCCGTTTAGGAGTTAAAATGAAGCGAAGCTCAAAGTAAGGGCGCTTTACTTGGTTTTTAGGTTTTATTTTTGATTACATTAATTTATGCATTAAATGAAACTGTTTTTAAGTCTCCATTAATAACTTTATGATCTAATGTTCAACTGTTTAGTTGTTAAACCTTTGAAGCGCGGTATCAAAGAAATTATATTTAGTTAAATAGTTATGACACGCCATTTAGTGCTTTACAGTCACTCACAATAATTCTGTTTCTATGCATTTCTTTAGATAATGTGCTGCTTAAAGATTAGCCCTTCTTTGATGCAAACTTCCAATTATGACTAATTCGAAATGCAATGCAATGATATATTATATTGTATTCCATATATATATCTCGTCAAATATATTATATATTGCATCCAAGATCGCAAACATTATCCTAGAGGTTAAGGGAGAGGTTTTTTAGATATACCTCAGATATACATAGTTGTTGTCTTTCTCGAGAATGACCTTAATTTCTTAGCATCTCTTTTAATATGGCAGTAAAGGTGGTCTCACCGACACCTGTAGCGGGCATTGATTGATAGATGAGCTTTTGCTGCATATATACTAACATTTTGCTTCTCTTTCTTTGCAATGTTTTCAATAGAATAAATTTTTGATTTAATAGATAATCTATACTTTGCTAAATATGACAGCAATGAAAGTTATATTAACATTTCAGCATAACTAGTGTGGGCTCGACTATTCAATAAGTTTGTCTAATTATAGTAGTCTTGAGTCACGTCTAGTCTAATAAATAATCTAAAATTTTGATATAGAAAACTAATTCAAACTATTGATAACTAATTAGAAATATTTAACACTTATATACTATTTTAATCTCTTATTATATTAAGTGAGCCCTAAAACTCAAATGTTATGACTGTTAAGTCAAAGTGAGGACAACAAATATGGTTAAACAAGTATATAATAAAACAAAACACAAGTACCCCGAAGTTGGCAGTCTCTCGTCTCTCTTGCACTCAATTACACTCTTCTCAGTCATATTTTTTCTTAAGTCAGTGATTTTGTTCATAAATAAATAGGCGCGGGAACGGGCGTCAGTATATTCGGCCGGAAACTGCTATTTTACTAGTTTTGAACCACACCTCACTCTGGAATGTGGCTCTCAGTCAAGTAAATATAAGGTTTAGTTTTTGACCAACAAAATACTTTCAATCAAAGGTAATGCAGTACGAGTTGCTCTCTTTGAGGCGATTTTCACTTTAATTAATGCATTGCTAAACAATTATTTTAAAAAACAAAATTAAACGTGTTTCACGAGTTTTGCAGAATATCTTCGTTAGTCCTATCTTTAAGGCCAATATAGCTATTAAATAATTTGATAATTTTCTTATTATTTAGATATACCTCTGTATTGACGCAAAAGTGATTCAACTTTATGAGCAGTTTTATGACTTCAATTTGAGTTAAACGAAGAAATCCGATTAGGAATGTATTGACATTTATAATGACTTGGATTGATCTCATCAGTCATTTAATACAAGCTGTAGTATAATTCTGGTATAATTAACTTTTTTTGTTCATTTATTTTAAAGAGTTTCAAATAATTTGTTTTTTTTTAAATAGAGTTAATTTGAAATAAATTGAGGATCATTTAAAACAACTATTTAGGAGTTCACCCAAAGGGTGCCTTAAATTTTTTCTTTAATTTTTGTAAAACTTGCAACAAATTAAAGTTTGAGTAAAATTTTGCAAAATCTAAATTAGTTGGAATCATATCTTTTATTTATTTACTATTTTGTAAAATATATTCGCGTAATATTTATATAAATAAAAAGCATTTATATCTAGATTTAAAAAAAACTCCAAATTTCAACAGTTCAACACATTTTGTTTTTAAACTAATTAAAAACTTTTAAATTTTGACTTAAGAACAAATCGACTTTTCACCAGTTTTTGTGAACTAACTAATAATTAACAAAAGAAAGAGATAAAGAATCGAATAATAAAAAGACTATTAACTTTGTTTTATTCAATTACAAGACTAACAATTAATCACAATATGTCGACTTTAAATGATTTACAATGAGTTACAATTCTCTATTAAAATAAAGAAAACATTAAATGCAATTTTGAGTAAAAATAAAATTAAAAACAAAAAATGATACCAAAAATGAATAAAGAATAAGTACAGGTCTGATCTCAATGTGAAATTAGGATTAGAAAAAAACATAAAATTGAATATAAGAAACAATAATCGTCTGTAAGTTAATTACTGTTCGATTAAATGGAGAAACAGAACAATATATCGAAATATGGGTTCAATATAATGAAATACCGGTAGTTCAGTAATTAATTACAGACTAAAAAATAAAATAATAAAATATGATTAAAATTGAATTTATAAATAAGGATATAATCCCTATTTGTATGAAACGATTCAATTATAGCGGTATCAGAAATGACAATCACTATAATACGACACAAGAGTGATGCATGTGATGCACGACAAAAGGCCTTCTGGCTGTAGATGTGCTGAAATGGATTTATCCTCAAAATATAATAACAGAACCATCTCTTAAAAATGAAAACTATTAACCTTTTTTACTCTTAACTCTCGCATTATAATTCACCTTTGAAGCTAATGTGACACTAAGAATGTTACTAATGAGCTGTCAATTTTGTGCCTAAAATGAAATGTCAATTGATTCATAAGTTATGATTATATTTAAGGGCAAAAAGACTTTACTGACAACTTCTATCTTGTTTTAGGACATAATAATGATTATTATATCTCTGAAGCAGAACCAAACTATACTAATATCAAAATAGAGAAAGAGGCGGTTCAAAAGACTCAAATTTGAGATCATAAGTCATATTCTGACAAAAAGCAAGCATTTTTCCATTTTAAACAGTAATCAATTTTGAGAATTTCAATTCTGTCATTAGGAATAAAGTATATAAAACATTGCATAAGAGAAAAATCATAGCATCGCATCATACAAATGGCTTAAACTTGAAAATGTTATATTTGATAAATTATATATTTCATTATTTCAACAATGGCTTACCTTTAATTTGATTATAAGCTGACTTTATGATAGATTAGTTAAATGTAGAAAACAGATTACAATAATGATAATCAATAAATCGACGCGTAATCAACATATTATGGAACTGATCGAGTTGTGTCTCTTCACCACTTGAGTTAAATAAAGATTAACAAAAAACTACTTCTTGAATAAAAGTTTAGAGGAAAACAGACGCTCCAAAACCAAGTTTAGTCCCTGTAATACAGCAAAAGAAATAAAAAAAGATTGAGAGAGAGTAAAATAGAGAGACGTTTGTGTGAATAAGTTTTGAAGAGTAGGGTGTGTTCAGAATTTTAGTCAAAGGTGTATTCACTATATGAAGGTCGGCCACAAACAAGAATCGAAATCCCGATCTGACGTAATATGCATTGCATGCAAAAAACATCTAATATTATTCGTAATGATTCTATGGATCTTATGCAGCAGTTTTTGTTTTCAAATAATATCTATTTTAAATATCATCACATAATTGAAATAGTAGTGGTTTCTAAAATTAACTTTTCAATTATTTTTGTCGCTTTAAAACCAGTGAGTGGTATAATATACAGTAGTATAGAATAGTACCTGCATTTGAGTTAATAGCTTAATACATAATTTATAAAATTAAAAATTAGCCTTTTTTTGATTGAATATAACGAACTGAGACTAATTTGATATGCGAGCGCTTCACTGTTGACATTTAGGTGTAGTTGTAGTTAATTCAATTTTTTGGGTCTATTCTAGCATTAAATTTGGCACGTGTTTAGATATATCCACACCCCAAATAAAGCGTATTATATATAATATTATATATAACTAAAGTGTATAACTTATACATTACAAGAGTGAATACACCCTTAAATTAGCTCTTCTAACAGAATAGGTCCCGGATTTATAAGGGGTGAGTCTTTGATGTCAAAACAAAATCTAAAATTCTTTTCCCATTCAAACAAAAGTAAAGGATAGCTTTTAGTATAAATAACAAGTGATGCAGTTATATATGAAAATTTGATTAAAATATATTTTTCAGTCCAATAACTCTCTTTATAGCTATTAATATTGCATAAAAATGCTACTGGTATTCATCAAACGGGGTCGAGTCGATACGCGCTATGATTTTTTCTCCTTTTTTTGATATAATTATCCCATAGTATACTATATCAGCCTTGCGATCATAGCATAAGAGTATTGTGGCCTTTGAGAAATAAAAATTTATTATAATAACATATAACCGCAATATTAGCTTATAAAGAGAGACACACCTCATTACAAGCATATGAATGAGAATTTTTTTTAATAGATAAAAGAAACATTACACCCATCACATAATAGGAAAATTGTTGCACTGCAGATACAGACGAATCTTGTTAAGTGATAAATAAGAGTATAGTTATTGTTATTTTTATTTTAGAGTATCAGATAATTATGTTCTACTGTATAAGATTTTATTTTATTTTATGAAAAGATGCAAATTATGAGATTTTTGGGAATTAATGCCACTTATCTGTCAATTGTTAGGCTATCAAAAGAATAATATTAATTTCTGAAACGATTGTGACTAAAGTTATGATAAAAACTAAGTAATAGTTATCACTCGTTAGAGTTCATCAAGATTTGAATGAAAAAACAAATTGTAGTCTATGTTTTTGAGGTGAAATGATTTTTAAAATGTATCACAATTTACATTTATTATATATTTAGATAATTATTTTGAAAGTTAATGATTAATAGTTTTAAATAGAATTAATTAATTAATGAGACCATTGAGTGAATCGTTTGAAAGAATAGTTTGTTTAAGTGACACGAGTCATAAATCTAGTTAATTATAGCGAAAGATTTTTTCTAATGTGATAAATAATAAAATTATGTCTTATCATAGTTTTGCAAAAATGAACATAAAAAATAAAATAAAGGGAAAAATATAATAAGAAATAGAAAGAAAAAACAAACATAAGTAATGGGATTGATATACGAAAAGATTAAGGATTGCGAAAAATAACAAATAATTAGCACCGATTTGTATGATAATGTATTTTTTAAAACCCAAAACAGATCAAAATAATAATTTATAAGTAAATACTGGAAAAAATAATTAATAATAATAAAACTGACAATAATTATAAGAATAATTCATTTAAAATCAAATGGTTTGTAATTTATTCTCTTTTCTAACAAAAATGTTGTCTTCAACTTATCTTATTTTTTGTGTTTACTAACTTTCGAATTAGTGTATGTTTAAGAGAATCTTATGCCCAAAAAATAATTATATAAACTTATTCTAAGAAATAAGATCATTAGTTAAAAATTAGTTGCAAAGCATGAAAAGTTTGAGAAAATAGAGAAAAAGAGGAGGAATAACAGATTTGTTACAAACAAGAGTGTCAATGACTATGTGAGAGACGGCAATGAATTTTCAAAAGCTCCACATATTTAATGTTGATATCATGTCAACCCTAACACAACTGTTGAGGTCAAGCTCATGCTTAGTCTTGGGTTGATTAATATTTTTTTCGCAGTCAATTAAAGTCAATTTTTGATCAGCTTTCGAAATTTGGGAGAGAATGTGTAAATGTAGGCCACAACAGCTCCTGATCAATGCCTTGGGCTCTTTCGGAGTGAAATTAATTTAACTATCATTTCATTTCAATATTGAACATATCATTTAGCTTTAGTACTTTGCCTCAAGATATGAGTAGAAAATTTTTCAATCATTTCTATAAACTTATGCTTTAAAAGAAAAAATAGAAAATTGGTAATACATGTCTACAAACATATCATCAAACAAATTGAATTTACTTAATAATAATACACAGTCTAATCAAGGTCTCAAAGGTATTATAGTTTAATCGAAGGACTTAATAGAAAAAAGCGAGTAAAGCGAGTAAACCGAGTGCCTCTCTATTTAAAAGTCAAATTTTAAATATAATATAATTGACAAATAAATTTACATTAAACAAAATTTACTGAATATTTATTAAATTTTAAAAATGATTTATACGATATCATGATTTGAGGCAAAATCGATTGAAAGTCTGTTTTTTAATGTGGAGAAAAGTATTACATATCAAAAACATTATGACAGCAACAAATGTTTCATTTGCACTTTACTGCATGGGTGTGTTATCCACCAGATTATGTCAACATTTATGTATTTTTCGGGCGTTTTGTTAACGTCACATATATTGTCGTCTCAATAAAGAGAATATTGCAAAAAAATAGTATGAGAATTAAACGGTTCATAAATTTATGCGTTTTATTTTCAAAAATTCAACGAGTTTAGGAAATATTTGTTGCATGAGTTTTAACAATATTTGTTATTTATATTTGCAAACAGAGAATAAGTTATAACTTATAACTACAAACACTCGTTAAAGGAAAGCAAAACTTAAACTTAATAATAATAATATCAAATTAACCTCGAATAAGAACAGTAATTATAGTTGAAAAGTCATTTTCAAAACGCTATATTACTTTGATAGAGAACTTAAACTAAAGCTTAAGATAGAGCTTAAATAAAGTCTTACCTAAAATATCATTAAATATCTTTCTTTTTCTTGTGACTTAAGAACTTATAAAGTTTTAGCGATATCTCGATGTCTGAGAGACAGTAAAGACTAGAGTAGAGACAAATATCAAGAGCAAAGTGCAGAATAATTTGAGAATAGGAAAAAAGGTACGAAAAGCTCATTATCAAACTTAAGATAAAGGGATGCATTTGATGCCATACGCCTTAATGGCAATATATACACAATTAAATGAGCGCATATAGATTTGCACAGCTATTCACTCCACCTCATACTGCAATTCAGACCAACGCCTACCTTGTAGGGGGTTTTATAACTACATATCGTGATGAGAAGAGAATGAGACAAAAAAGAGAGAAAATACAGTGTATATGCAATTTATATGTGTATATATATAAATATATTGGGTGCGGCTATTTTGCCATATATATTGCTCACTTAAATGTCTATTTGGCAATGAGGCTAGTCTTCGATACCTGTATCAACATTCAGTGCAGTCAATGCTGTGAATGAGCATCAAAAAAAACGTTTTCTTTTTTAAAATTTGAATTACACAGCACTAAAAGCACTCTTAAAGCGAATTTAGATTTTAGCTGTTTTTATATGAATAGCATTTATTGCTTTTATTTCTTTAATGAATAAAAGAATATTCCAAATGTAATAATATAAAGCATTTAAAAAATAAGCGAATTCAAGTTTTATTGAAGGACTATTATTAACACAAGGAAAACAATTATGAAATAAATATTTATAATACTATTTGGATGAGTTAAGACTCCATTTAAAAAGAAGTTCTAAACTGACTATCACTAAAAAGTAGTTTTCAAATTGCATTTTCTCTATTATCTAATTCTCTTATACAAATGGGTGAAAGTAATTTTGCCACATATCTGACAATTTTTTATTTTTATTTTATTATACAACTGGAAACAAAAACAAAGCGTGACCTCAAAAAGTGTAGTTTATGGCATAGAATGTACTCAATAGTTAGGGGTATAAACTAAACACACTTTTTCTAAAATGCAATCTAAATGCATGTTAGGGCGAAAAGTGTGTCTTTCAAATCGACAAAAAGGATCATCTCCTGTGTTCCACACCCTTAAGCTCGACATAAATCTGCGTTTGATTTCCCACTTTTTTGGTATAGAGGTTTATATAATATAAACGAAACTCGAAACCCATTATTTTATAGAACCACTTAACTAAACGCATCTAACATTTAAAACCTAAACTTTTTTACTCTTTATAAATACAGATAGTTTTATATGAAAAAGAAGCCAATAAGGAATGAAAAATTGCCGCATAACAGGTGGGCACAAGTCATTTAAATTCAATTATTGACTGATTACACAAGTATGTAAATTAGTGACATATATTCAGCATAAATCAATAAATTAATTCCAGAAATGCATCCGTATATTATTATAATGTTAAATAACTAGATTTCAATCCAGAATTCAATTACTTTTATGCAATGCAGTAAAGGCTATCATTTAAATTAGACACGAAATAAGTTATAATAAGTAGTTATAATAGACCCCTACGAATAAAAGTCATCTAAAAGAGTTTGAATCGATTTTTAATCCAATCCTTCTACTCAATGGTTGTCTTATTCAGGTCTTATTGATTCAGATAATTCATTAAAGTTCGTAAAAGTGAATTAAGATTTATTAACATCAATGTAATGCTTAGATTCTGTCTCGAGTAATGAGTTATTCAAATAACGAACTCTCATTATAAAAACTCATTGGCTTTAAATCATGTTTTGATTGCATTAATTTATATATTTATGCATTTTAGATATCGATGCATTTTTTTAAAAGGATAGCGATTCGAGAGACGATATTAAATATGAGAGAACACGTTCGGAGCTAATGGCTTATGATTGTAAAGCTTTTAAATGATAACTTTTAATAAGAGTTTGTTAAAAGTTCAATACATATCGATATATACTTTGATAAAAGGAATAAACTATTCCATCAATCGATTTCGCTCTGATTTCTATTTATAAAATTTTTTTCTATCTTTCATAATATCAAATATGTATCTCTATTATAACACTAAATTCCATGAATAGCTTTGATTTATTTGAATCCATTTGAATCAATCAAATTCTAAGTAATTTTTTTAACATTTGTTTCTTTTTTTGATATGGGAATACTTTTAAAAATAATCAAATATTAAAGATCGATTAAACAATTTAATGCTCAAAAATAAACTCTAATGACTTATATAAAGAATGATCTTATTTGAAAAAATCTTAGAATTTATTTACAGTTTTGAAAGATTAAGCAAAAAATCGATTAAATGAGTTTTGAAAAAGTTTAATAAATAACATTCAATAATGTCGGACTCAAAATAGAGTTTCAAACTATTAGGTCTATAATTTTTACAATAATGAGTGAAGAGCCAGACCACAAATTGCAGCATTAGTTTAATAGAGCCTCACCTCAAATGGTAACCCAATCTAAAACTTTAATCAAATTACTGGAATCAATAATTGTGAGTCTTATCTAAATGTTGTTCTGACCCTTACTCAATAAATTAAGCGCTTTCTTGAAACAGTGAGTATTATGTCAGTCAATTTCAATAGATAACAAAATTTATATATTATTCAACAAAACATAATAAATTTAAACCTACGTGAAAGTCGATTCTTATTATTATTAGTTGTCATGAATATCAAATTTTTTAATTAATTTTATCGCCAAAATTCAATTTAAATTAATAAATCTTACAATTTAATGAGGAAATAAGAATTGTTTATTGGAAAACATTTCTTGTTTGGTACTTAGAAATCTTGAAACCTTTTAAAATACTTTTACTATAGACTCAACTTCACTTAATATTTAAGAGAAATATCTTTTATTTTAAAAGCTAATTAATAAATAGTGAATTTTTAAGACAAATTTTAATAGATATTATTAACATTATTAGTCTATCATTGTATTGATTCAGTTCCGAATTATTTGGAAGAGCAATAAATAATTTTAGATTAAATAGTGATCGCCATCAGCTAAAACATCCTAATTTGAGCTGCGCTTATGAGCTGCAAACATAATAAGAGCTAAATAATAACATAAAGTTGTTTTAGAAATTTAAAGCTGAATAAAGCATAAATCTAAAGAAATTAACTTAATTAACACTATAATAATTTCTAAAAATGTTTAATAAAATGCAAACCATGTCAATTATGTTAATTTTTATTTTTTGTTATTTGAAA
The DNA here is from genome assembly GCA_034699485.1 of Nanhermannia elegantula. NCBI lineage: Eukaryota > Metazoa > Arthropoda > Arachnida > Sarcoptiformes > Nanhermanniidae > Nanhermannia > Nanhermannia elegantula. Next base: position 33,334 of record JAQGCH010000097.1, read on the forward strand.
TTAATTTATTGCTCAATTAAAGCTCACATTCAGAGCTTAACACCAATTAACTTAAGCTAAAGCTGGAGCTTCAAAGCTCACAGATTTGCAAAATAGAGCTCAAGCGCAGAGCAGCTCAAAGTGCACTTAAGCTCACAGAACACTTATGACGATCAGTAGTTCTATACATTTTGCTTTCTTTAATGTTTTTGTGAAAATTTTTCTTTTTTACTTTATATTTAAACTAAAATAAATTTTTGAAATTTACAACAAAATGTTGAATTTATGAAAGAACTAAATTTGATAATTTCATTTCATAATCATAACTAAATTGATTGGTTTATTTAAAAAATGTGCACACAATTCTAGTCTTTCTAAATCTGAAAAATCATTATTTTTAATGAAAGGAAGTTATTTTAACAAAAAGTTTATCTTAAATTGAGACAATTTTCCAGGTATTAAGTGTTTCAATGAATGAAAAGACATGACTAACAACTATTGGCTTAAAACCATTGTATAAATATGTATATACCGTACTGTGCTATTAGTGGTATCAAACTATCAATACTAATATTTTATGAAAGACTTGGAGATAAGCAAAAAGTTTGGAAGTATTTATAAGTGATATAAAAAAGGTTTATTTCATATCCTAAACCAGCGCTGTCCAACACGTGGCCCAAGATTGTATGAGTTGGATGGCCCTTAAGTAAAATTTTTCTGCATTATACAATTATTTTGTTTCTATAAATATATACAGACTGTTCTACAGATTTAAAGATATACAGTATATATGTATAAATTTTAAACTCTAGTAGACCTGTGTCTACAGTTTCCAAAAGATAAATTAAGATATATTAATGAACATTTAACTTGATGACTAAGAGTTAACAGCGCTAACTAAATAAAGGAGCGTATTTAATTTTTATAGTCAAATATGAAAGATTAATATCAAGGTTAATATCAATATTAATAAATGG